>CM072937.1:46540800-46665800 GCA_036971965.1 Nyctalus aviator
CCTGACCGGCCCCTCGCTCCCCAGGTGCCCTCTCCTGCTGCCCAGGTGTGGGCCCACCGCCCTCCGTGGCTCCGCTGAGAGAGGGGGTCCTGGGGCCGTGGAAAAGGGAGTGGGAGGTGCGAGGTGAGAGAGGGCGGTGGGATGTCTGCTTCCCGCAACCCCAGCGCTGGCAGCCTCTGCGGGAGGCAGAGTGCCAGGCACAGCAGCCCTCGGGGCTGGTGAGCCAACAGGGCTTGGCGGGTGCGTCGCTGTCCCGTTGGCACGGGGTCCCGGTCGGCCTGACACGGCGGAGAGCTCCAGGCTCACCCAGGCCTGAGTGAGAACTGGCCAGGCCGCGTCTCCGCTCGGGTTGCTCTCGCTCCCTCTGACCTTGCTCTGGCCCCCCCCCCCACCCCGCCAGGTGAGGCTGCCCTCCCGCACGGGCCCTTCTGCAGACACTCGTCCCAGTTGGTGGTCGGTCGAGGCTCCTGCCGACCTCGGATGCGGATGCGGCAGAGGCTGGCCTGCGGGGTGGGCAGTGCTGAGACGAGATCTTGATTCGGCCCTGCCCCCCTGCCCCGCCCCCAGCTGGAGCCCAGCCCCTGCCCTGCGACCTCGTGCCCCCACCTCTCACGTCGCTTCGCCTGCCCAGGGACCTGTCCCACAAGTCCCTCCCGTGGGCGCTGGGCACGTGGGCCAGCGTCAGACCAGGGTCACCCCTGCTGGCCCAGCAGCCGAGCCGCACGCTCCCTGCCTCCTCCCCGCGCACCTGCTGAGGGACGGGCAGGCGGACGCTCAGCATCGCCGCCCCGGCCCGTCTGCCCGGAGCGCCGCCTGGCAGACGCCAGAAAGCCGTCCTGACCCTTCACGCCAGCCCCACGCCGGGCCCGTGTCCTCGGGACACGATTGCAGCGAAGAAGAAACACGTGACTGCGGAGGTATTTATAGCGCGGCCGCAGCCGGGCCGGCGGGGTCCTACCTGTCCAGGCCGGGCCGGCGGAGTGGATTACACGGCCACTGCGCGCCGGCGGGAAGGGCCAAACGGGGAAGGTGTGGGAATGTCGGGGAGGGCAGGGGGACCGGCCAGGCCTAGGGACCCTATCCATGCACGAATTTCATGCTCTGGGCCTCTAGTTTTTAATGAAAGCAACATGGATGCCCATAGGGGCGGGGGGTGAAGGGGCCAGGGTCTACCTGAGGAGAGTGTGGAGGAGAGGCGGCTGGAGACCCGGGGGCCCCGGATTCCAGGCCCCGGGAAAGGAGCGGCCCGAACCCTCAGGCTGAGCCTTCTCCCTGCACAGACAGGGAATCAGCGGGCGGTTAACCGGCTTCCGTGGCCCAGGCAAACTTTAAGAAACAACATTTTCAGGCTGCTCAGTCCTGTTTGCTCCTTATTTCTCAGCAATCACCGCTAATTTGGAGGCGGTTTGCTTTGCCAACTCTGCCAGTTGCCCATCAATTATGAAGCCACCCGCTGCCCACCCTGGAGGCGGCGGAGGCTGGGGTGCCTGTGCCACAGGCTTGCTCCCCGCCCGAGCTTCCTCCTCCAAGACGTGGCCCTAACCCAGGCCAGGAGGTGATGTCGGCCAGGAATTCAGTCCCCGCCTGCCCTGCCGACGGGTGGCAAGCAGCGTGCAGGGGACAGAGCGACCTCCGCCTGGAACAGCAGTTAGGAAAGAATGAGGAGGAGGAGAGGGACTGCGGGGAGCAGCTCCTGCACCGCGGGGGGAGGGAGGGGTGCAGGGGACCCGAAGGACCCCCTTGGGCTGCGGCACAGTCCCACTTGGCTCTCCCACTGCCCCCCAGCACAGCCACAGAGCCCCGCACTCTCAGGGATTCAGCAGAGGAGAAGGGAACAGGGGGAGAAGGCGGAGAAGGGAACAGGGGGAGGGGTGGCGGGCGGAGGGGAGGAGGCTGAGCGCAGCCCTCACACCCACTGGCTCTGCGTCTGATTTAACGAGGCGCCGCAGGCTCTTCCTCCCCAGCAGTGATGGACGGCAGCTGCCTGCACTGCCTCCGCTGCCACGCTGGAAGTCCTTCTTGGGGCAGCCCCCAAACCCGCCCCAGCACCCTCGCTGGCCTTAGCCCCTCTGAGCCACACGGAGCGGCCCCCTGTGTCCCCTGAAGGCCCGCCCTCGGGGCACAGCGCCTGCCGCCCAGGCCTTCCTCCTCCGGGCAGAGCTCACACCTCATCAGGCAGGCAGTCTCCTGGCACTCTCCGGAGTGAGCCCGCGTGCCAGGCCGCCGGGCCAGTGTCTGCCTTCCCCACCCGGCAAACCCCTGCTCACACCACCCAAACAGCACTGGCTTCCTGGGGTTGTGGAGGGGGGCTGCCTCCCGCTGGCCGGACACCCCTGGCTGACAGCACGTCAGCGGCACCTCCAGCTCAGACGACACATTACTGGGTCGCTGTTATGGACTGAGGGTGTCCCTACACATTCACGTGGTGAAATACCCCCAATGTGACGGCCCCAGGAGAGGGCCTTGGGAGGGGATCGGGTCTCTTGAGATCGGGGGTGAGGCCCCGTGAAGGGACTAGTGCCCTTGGACTTAGAGGACACGGGGAGGGATCCCAGCGGAGGGGGCCCTCCCCAGGACCCGCCGGGCCGGCACCCGACACCCCACCTCCAGACCGTGAGCAACAAGCGTCTGTGTCCGCAGCCGCTCAGCCTGTGCTCCGCACTCGGCCTGGAGGAACGGAGCCAGCCCCACCCCGACTGGCCAGTCAGCGCCGCTGCCCGTAGGCAGGAAATGCTGCCGCCTTCAGCCGCCCGCCCGTCGGGACCAAGCCCACTGCCCCGGTGCCGTGCCAGTCCCGCCCCCCAGCCTGACACCCGCCTCAGGACCAAAGGCACCAGGTGTGGGCAGCCGGGCTGGCCAGGTGCCGTCTGTCTGCCCGTCTCCCCACCGAGGCCGGCACCCAGACGAGGCCGGCGGTTCCTCCCTCTGGCCCAGGGCACACGCCGCTCCCACCACGGGCTGTCCCACGCGGATCGGTGGAGTCGAGGCCACGCTGTTCCCCTCCTCTCTCCCCGCCTGAGCTCTCCCTCTGCCTGTGGCTCGCACTGTGAGCAACACTGCCCCCCCACCCCAACCCCGAACCCCCAACCCAGGGGGCAGGGGCGGCTGGGAAGTAAGCCTGTAACAGACGCGGGTCCCGCTCTCTGCACCGTGACCCGCCCACCCCCGCTCCCGCAGCCGGATGATAAATTACTCCGGCCGGCGGAGCGCCGGACCGGCCTGCTCTGCAGCTGTAATTAATGCCCCGGGGAGCACACAGGCCGGGTTTTACACTTTCACGCACACAGGCACGCATGCATGTGCACGGCTCTGCCTCAGCCTCCTCCAATCCACGCGTAAGTGTTTCAGTGCGAGCCGAGCTGCATAGACCCGGGAGCCACGAGAGGAGGCTGTGGGGGCCCTCCCCAGCCCCGGGCGGGACTGAGAGCCGGAGCTGGCTTCCGGCAGCCAGCCTGGGGCAGTTTGACGCAGCTCTGGCTTTTGAGGAAACGTCTGTGGGTTGGGGAACCCTTGGTGGTTAGTGTTCTGGGCATCTCCCCTCCCCTGACCCTCCTCCTCTCCCCCAGACAGCCTGAGGGACGCACTGGCCCGAACCCCCACATGCGTGCATTCTGGGGCCGGACAGCCACCCGCCCTGACCACCGACAGCTTTCTCCGCGGGCGAGCTGCCAGGGGCCAGGAGGTCCGGCCCCGGGTCACAGCCTCCCGCTGCCTGTGCACCGAGCGTGGCTGGAGCCTGTGCTCCCGACACAGACGAAGGGACGGGACCCCGCCCGGCCTCGGGTTCCCCACGCACTCCCTGTCTGCC
The DNA here is from genome assembly GCA_036971965.1 of Nyctalus aviator. NCBI lineage: Eukaryota > Metazoa > Chordata > Mammalia > Chiroptera > Vespertilionidae > Nyctalus > Nyctalus aviator. The sequence continues at coordinate 46,544,609 of CM072937.1, forward strand.
CCTTCCCATGGCCCCGAACGTCAAGGTCCCCTGTCTTTCCCCTGGGACTTTGCAGGGGCTGACGGCGGCCTTTAACCCCCAGTGGGGCGCCTGCTGCTCTGCAGATGGACACCAGATGGGGTCACCAGATGGACACCACCCACGCAGCATCGGTGCTGCACACCTGTGTCTGCACCCCACCCTGCCCTTCACTTTGGAGATTAGACAGGGGTGTGCGTGTGGGGGTGTGTGGGGGATGGGGGGTGTTGTGCGGGGGTGGGGTGTGTGTGTGGAGTGTGTTGTGTATGGGGTGGGGTATGTGTGGTGTGTGTGTCTGGAGGGTGTGAGGGAGTGGGGTGTGTGTAGGGGTGTGTGTGTGGGGTGTGTGTCATGCACTAAGTTCTCCTTGTTTATTTTACTAACACGTTTCGTGGCTTATGTGCACACGTGTGGCGCATGTCTTTCCTGAACGTGAGACTCACCACTTGAACCGTTTTGTTTTTTTCGGTGAATCCTCACCTGAGGATACTTTCCGTGATTCTCAGAGAGCGTGGGCGGGAGGCAGAGCCTGAGAGAAACACTGACGTGAGAGGACACGGACTGGCTGCCTCCCACACCTGCCGACGGGGCACTTAGAGCGAGTTCTCCCAGCTCAGCTCACTGCAGCTGCACTGAATTCAAGCCTTGCAGCCGGGGAGCGAGAAGCGGCCCCTGCGGCCTGCGGGCGGGGCGGGTGGGCAGAGGGCCTGCCTCCCACTCGCCCCTCCCACCTCTTCTCACCCGGGCGGCCGTCTTCCCAGGATGCAGTCCGGGCCTCCTGCCTGTCCCTGTCTTTCCCCGTCCCGGCCCCTCTCCCTCGACCAGTCCCAGGCTCCCTCTCCCGGCCCATGGCTTCCTCACACAGGGAGGGGCTGGCCCGGCCCCAACCTCCGGCGACCTCACACGGCCCAGAGCGGCACCTCCACTCCCACCGACCCCCACGGCCCGAACCCCTCAGCGACTCAGGCCCTCTTCCTTGTTGGGACCAAGCAGAGGAGCTGGCGGGGACACGGGTCCGGGCCCTTCCCAGGGGCGCTTGCTCCTGGGGTTCGTCCTCTCTGCTCCCTGGTCTCCACGTCTGTCTGCTGACCCCCTGCCCTCTTATTTCATGGTGACGGACACGGCTCAACCCGCCTCTGGAGCAGGTGGGCACCAGCCACCCAGCCAGTCTCCTCACGCAGCTCCCCACAGCTACCAGCTGTGCCCCCGCCGGCTGTGAACCCCCCCCCCCAGGCTGTGGCCCAGGCTGTGCCTCCCCAGGGTGTGATCCCCCAGGCTGTGCCCCCACCCCCCCGGCTGTGACCCCCCCTCAGGCTGTGTCCCCCAGGCTATGACCGCCCAGGGTGTGACCCCCAGGCTATGACCCCCCAAACTGTGCCCCCCTCAGACTGTGACCCCCAGGCTGTGACCCCCCAGGCTGTGTCCCCCAGGCTGTGCCCCTCCCAGGTTGTGCCCCGCCCCAGGCTGTGCTCACACACACACACACACACACACACACCCCGGAGAGCCGGGGCGGCGCAGCTCCGGTGTCATAGTTCCTCATGTCTGGGCTGGAGGGGCAGAGCCAGTCCTGCCCTCCAGGTGCCACCACAGGGACCCGGACCGGACCGGACCGCACCGCCCACCGCCTGGCCTCGGGGTGCGGGCCCTCCGGGGTGCGGGGCCTCCGGGGTGCGGGCCCTCTCGGGGTGCGGGGCCTCTCCGGGTGCGGGGCCTCTCGGGGTGCGGGGCCTCTCGGGGTGCGGGGCCTCCGGGGTGCGGAGCCTCCGGGGTGCGGGGCCTCTCGGGGTGTGGGCCCTCTCGGGGTGCGGGCCCTCTCGGGGTGCGGGCCCTCTCGGGGTGCTGGCCCTCTCGGGGTGCCGGCCCTCTCGGGTGTCGGGTTGCGCTGAGGCAGCTGTTCTCTCCGCAAAGGCATCCCGTCCCCTCAGCGGCATCCCGTCCCCTCAGCGGAAACGGAGCGGCTGGGGCCGGGCGGGCGGCCGTCCAGCTCCCTGGCTGCGGGCCTTGGCGGCCGGCCCTGCTGCTTCTTTCAAAGCCGCGGCCCGGGTCCGAGGGCCGGCCTGGGTGTCAGAGCCGCGGCGGCAGGGGGACACGCCAGGGGGACGGCCCCGCAGGCCGGGCGGGCGGGAGCGCGGCCCCGGGCAGAGGCGCTGGGTGGGCGCTGCCCTGCGGCCGGAGCGGCTCTGTGGGGGCGGGGAGCGGGCAGGGACTGAGGGACCGCAGCACGCACGCAGCACGCACGCAGCACGCACACCTCTGCCTGTCAGGAGTCCCACGGGCCCCCCCTCCGGGGAGCGGACCCCGGAAACCACGCCCCCAGGAGGTCAGAACCCGCTCCCCCCTCACCCAGGACCAGCCGGCCGAGGCCCGAGCCCGCGGGTCCCCGGACCACCCCGGGCGGGGGCCCGGACGGGTTCCAGGATCACCCCGGTGGCGTCCCCTCCGGGCCCAGGCCTTCCCCCAAGACAGGCGGCCAGTCCCTTCCCCACCCCACCCGGAGCCGGGGAGCCCGGAGGCGCCCCACTTCATGCCAGCGCCCCCCTCTGGGGAAAAGGCCCCTCTGTTCACACCAGCGCAGGCGTAACCAGAAACGGCCATTTCTCTCCGCTCCATTAGAGCTTTAACGTTTGATTCATAGCGGCTTCTCCGGCGGGGTGTCCAGACACAATGTCCACGTTTTTAATTAATGAAATTTCTTTTTATCGCGAAGACATACACGTGTTGTAAAAGCCACATCCGAACCAGCTCGCCGCCTCGGTGCTGTGCGGCCTGGGGCGGGTCCAGGGGGAAGGGCGGTCCAGGGTTTCAGGTCTCCGCCGGGTCTGTGCCCGCTGGGGAGGCGGCCACGCCAGGAAGGCCCCGCGGTGTGGCCGGCGGTGGGAGGTGCCCCGCAGTGTGATGAGCACCTACTATGTGCCGGCCCCGTCCAGATGGTTGACACGGATGCACCTTCGATGACCCCAGTGATGTCAAGCAGGGCAACTCACGTGGACAGAGCCCAGACAGGGCCCCCCGCACAGGCCACGGGGACGTGGGGGGGGGCTCACCTGTGGGGCTGGCCGATTCCCAGACCCATCTCCATCCTCTGGGCGTGGGCAGGAGCCTGCCCCCTGCCGTTCTGGTCATCAGTGAGTAAGGGGGTGTCCTGGGCACCAGGGCCGGTGGGAGGGGCCTCCCCCACCCCTGCGCTCACTGCAGGTGGGGCCTGATGGGACCTCTGTGCCCCAGCAGGGACAGTCGGCCCGGCCCGAGGTGCGCGGGCTTTCCTGTGGGCCCACCACGGGCTCTGCCGACCCCCGCTGCCTGCCCATCCCTCCCCTCCGTGGCCAATCCTGAGACTGGACCTCTGGCCGGGACTTTCCTGGGGTCCTGCCCAAGCCCACACCCTCCCAGCCAGCCTGGTCCCGGTCCTGCCCCAGGAGGAAGCGGGCAGCCCGTGACAGTGTGATTGGGGGCAGGGCGAGAGGAGGACGCAGCAGCCCAAGAGGGGGGTCAGGGGACAGTGCCCAGACCGAGGTGAGGCCCCGCCCCGCCCGTGGCCCGACACCGTGACACTTTGACATGTGGGCACCCCCACATCTGTCCTGTGACAGCCGTGCAAAGTCGTAACCTCGAGGGGCACGGCCATACCCCCCTCTCCCCACCAGGGCGCTGTCCCGTGGCCCCGGGAGGAGTGAGAGGGCCAGAAGCGGAGGCTGGCAGAGCCGCGGCCTCTGATGGCACCTCACCCCCCTGGGCGGCGCGTCTCCCGGGAAGGGATGGCGGGAAGACGCTGACTCAGCAGTGCAGGCGGCCGGCGGGCTCAGCAGCCAGCACCCGCCTGGCCTCGGGGCCCAGCGCCGCTCCCACCCCAGGGCATCGGAGGCTTGGGGCGGGCTGGCTGGGTGCCTCCCTCCTCACCCACCTCCCTCAGAGAGGAAGCCCCTGCCAGACACCCGGGTGGGGGACAGTGGAGCTGCCGGGGCTGACGCAGAGCCCAAACCAAGCCTCCGACTTCCATCTCTGCTTCCGGCCGGGCGCCCGCACCCTCCGCCTGCCAGCGCCAGGGACGGGCTCAGCTGCCACCCCAGCAGCCTCAGGGGCTGAGATCCTGACGCCCCCGAGGGTAAGCCCGGAGGTCAGAGGCTGTGGGCTCAGCTCCTTCCTGCGGGAGGCGAGCGGCCTCCGGGGCCCCCGTCTCCATAAACCGGGCCCTCGTGTCTCGTGTGAGTCCACCTCGATCCCAAAGCTAAACAGTGCGGAGGAGACATTAGGACGAAACACGCACGCCACCTACCCAGAGCGCCATGCCGGGCGGCCACGTCCCAGCGCCGAGGCCGATGGCACTGCGATGGCACGGCGCCACTCACTAAAAGCCTGAGTGTCACCCAATCAATAATTCATTTACTTTAATGAGATCAGCACTTGGAGAGCTAATTGCAAACCTGCTCCAGTTACCCCGACCCGGCCCAGCCCCAGTGATCATCCGGGGCAGAGGCTGTGGGGACGGCGGCTGTCCCGGGCGGGAGGCACCTGCTGTCACCTCCCCCTTCCTTCTAAGAAAGAGAAAGAGGTCTCGTGGGGGTGGGAGAGGTTGGGGAGCCCACGCACTTCGCTGTCGTCCAGCTGGCCGTGAGAAAGTGGGGCTCACACTGGCCTGCGGTGTGGGCAGCTGGAGCCGGCTCCCCAGGGACAGATGCTGGCGGAGGGGAAAGCCGGTGGCGAGGGTTCAGGTTGGCATCACAGGTTCGTTCTTAGGGTAAATCTCGACCGTTCCTGGCCCCGAGGCCCCCTGGTCCCAGCGCAGGGAGCCGCCATGACCCACACCGCAGACCCCTGACCCACACCGCAGACCCCTGACCCACACCGCAGACCCCTCGCCCACACCGCAGACCCCTCGCCCACACCGCAGACCCCTCGCCCACACCGCAGACCCCCCGCCCACACCGCAGACCCCTCGCCCACACCGCAGACCCCTGGCCCACACCGCAGACCCCTCGCCCACACCGCAGACCCCACCCCCACCGCAGATCCCCCACCCACACCGCAGACCCCTCGCCCACACCGCAGACCCCCGACCCACACCGCAGACCCCCGACCCACGCCGCAGACCCCCCGGCCCAGGGCCACGGCCTCCTGGGTCCCTCGCCGGGCTCACAGGACGGAGCGTTTCTCTGAGTCCCACTTCGGCCCGGCCCTGAAGGGGAGCCGTGGAGAGATCTCCGTGAATCACACGGCGAGCGGAGCGGACCCTAAGTTGGGTCAGCACGCCACTGCTCCCGAGAGAGCCCCGCGATCACTGTAGCGTTCCAAGGTGACAACGTGCCCGCTGGGCCATGGGAGAGCCAGGCCGGCCCTGCGGCAGCCGGACCGGAGCTCCCAGGGACAGAACGCTCCGGCGAACCTCCCCCCGCCCCCCCCTGGCTGCTGAGGCCGTGGGCAGCAGCTGCACTGAGGCCCGGGATCTAAGGGGCACGGGGAGGCATCAGAGGCCTCGCCCCGAGAATGGGCCCTGGCCCTCCGGTGGCTGCCACCTGGCTGAGTGGCTGGGCCTGAGCCCGGGAGGGTGCCTGCCCGGGCTGATGGGGCTCTCGGGGCTCCCCTGGGGGCTTCCTCCCGGGACCCGAGGCTCAGGGAGGCGTGCGGCTCGCAGACCCCGGGCGGAGCGAGGACGAGCCGGCATCCCCGGTCCTCTCGGGGCCTCTCCCCGCTCAGCGCGCTGGAGGGGCCAGCGGTTCAGGGCGCCCCGCGGGGACGTGGGGTGTTATAGGTGCTTTGTCAGCTCCGGAGCGCTTCAGATTCACGCCGTTCGTTCGGAGCTGGAAGGCACTCGGCGGCTTTCTGCTGACGCGGCTCCCGGTCGGGGTTACCCGTTCTCGGCGGGCCCCGCCCCTGGCGGAGAATCCGGCCCAGAGGCCGCAGGCAGGGCCACTCTGAGCCTCAGCACCCCCCCTCCCCCCGCACCGTCTCTCCAGGCTGCGCAGGTGAGGCCGCGGGAGGCAGACCACAGGTGCCAGTGCCTCTCCCCTGCCCGAACCAAAGCCCCGGGGCCTGACACCCTCCCCACTGTCACCGCGTCTGGAATGGCGCCCGGCACACGGCAGAACCGGGTGGGGTGGATGCACCCTTGCACACTGGGTGTCCCAAGGCCTAACCCCGGAACCGGTACCCGGGACCTCACAGGGAGAGAGAGTCTTTGCAGGTGCACGAAATCAGGGCCTGAGAGGAGGCCGTCCTGGGTCTGGCTGGGCCCTCCATCCAAGGACGTGGGGGGGGGGGGGAGGGGGGAAGGGAGAGATGCCAAATAGAGGCCCGTTGAAGACAGACACAGGTGGAAACTGGACAGACAGAGCCACAAACCCCCGAGCACCCGGGGCCCCAGTTCCGGAAAAGGCAGACCAGGGTGGGGGTGCGGTCCTGCCCACACTCGCTCCCAGGCTTCTGGTCCCCAGAGCTGGGGGGACTCATGTGTCTCCTCTGAGACCACCGGTTACAGCGGCCACAGGCAGCTCACAGCACCCTCTGGCCCGGGCTGAATCCTGGCAGGCTCCTCTCACTGCCCGCCTGCCGCCCGCCCACCCGCCGGTCCTGGGTCCTCCTCTCCGGCCTCGGCGAAGCTGGGTGGGCCCCGCGTACGGTTCGGGCCCGATTGTCACCACTGCCCGGGGACCACGGTCCAGGAGAAGGCAGAGCTGCCAACAGTTAACACAGCTGTGAGCCCGGCCTGTGAACCAGGAGGTCCCGGTCTGACTCCCGGTCAGGACACAGGCCCGGGTTTTGGCTCCCCGATCCCCAGTGGGGGGCGTGCAGGAGGCAGCCGGTGAGTGATTCTCTCATTGTTGATGTTTTTCTCTCCCTCTCCCTTCCTCTCTCAAGTCAATAAAAACACATTTAAACAAAGAACAGCAGCGACCCGTCCAGAAAGCAGCCGTGCGCGCGCCGAGAACCAGGAGCAAAGCCACCGCCCTCGCCTGCGGGAGCCCCCCGCCCCCCCCCCCCCCGCCCGGCCCCGGGAGCTGTGCGGTCTGTTAATTGAGTGGCAGCTCCCTCCTCTCGGGTGCTGGGGTCACGGCTGTAACGGTCTGCAGGTGCTTCTGGGCAGCCAGCTGGGCTCAGAGCCTCGCGTTACGGAGGGTTTAACCCCCAGCAAGACCGTCCTCCCTCAGCCCCCTCCGCTCTGCATCTCGCCGGAAGGACTCGGTGAAGCCCGCGGGAGCTGCGGTGAGCGCCGCCCACGCAGCCCGGCTCCTGGGAATAACGGGGCGAGCGCTTGGCGCGTCCCCCAGCCGCTCCCTCCTGCGGACACGGAGCTGTGGGAACTCATTACCCCCCACTTGACTGTGACTCCAGTCCCCCGTTCCCCTGCCCAGGGCAGGCCAGCACTTTCCAGCTTCCAGAAAGGCTCGCCTTCCCGAATCCCTTTCAAGGTCCCGCTGTTTTCCACGAGCTCGTTCCAATGGGCGAGTCCGCGCCCGTCCCGGAGGCTTCCTGGGTGGGACCCCACAGGCAGCCTGGAAACGGCTTCCCCACCCGGCCACCAATCCTGCCACCTCTCCCTCCAGACCCCCCCACCCGAGTGCTCAGTGAGCCCCCCCAGGGCTGCCGCCCTCAACGCTCCTGCTCCCTCTCCGCGGGCTGTGTGACGCCCCCTCTGCCCCGACCCCGAGTGCCATCGGTGACCTCAGCTCCCAGGCCACGCCCACGCCCACGCCCACGCCCACGGTCACTGTCATGCTTGCTTGAAACCGCATGACGCTGGGATGATCATCGGCGTTTCCCTCGGCGCAGGCAGCCTCTGCCGGCGTCCTGGGAGCTGGACCTGGTGGGGCCTCAGTGCCCCCCCTGCACCCCGGCCTCTCCAGGGAAGGCGCCTCGCTGGGCCGCACACACACAGCCTCCCCGTGTCGGGAAATGGATCCTCGGTGTCTGCACAGCTCAGCGTGGCGCCACGGCCCATTCTGACACTGACGTGCCTCAGTGTGGAGCCCGTCCCTGGGCTGCGGGGAGGTCCCTGTCTGCAGGGAAATGGCAGGGTTCACACCATCCCAGCTCCGTCCCCCACTCTGTCCCCACCTCCCGACAGAGGACCCCGCGGCCCCTGGGGTAGAGAGAGCCACCTCCTGCCGCCGAGTGGTCTGGCCCTGCCCTCTGGGCACTGCCCGCTGGCTCTCTGGGGCTGCCGGCCGGCTCCAGGCCCCGGTTTCAGGCGGTGTCCCCGCCCCCCTGCCTGCACTGGGCCCTGTCTGACCCCGCGCCCTCTAAGGCCGCTGGGCTCCGTCTGCAGCGGGAGCTGTAATCACAGCTACAAGCGTCGCACTCGGTTTAATATTTAATACGGCCGGCGAGTGCGCCCGGCTCATCAGTAACCACCCGCGGGCTCCGACGGTGCTGGTGGATCCGCCTCGTGACTAATTTACAGGCCAGGACATTCCCGCACCGGCTCCTGCAACACCGCCAACCCCTCAGCCCCCCGGTCAGAACGACAGTGGGCCTGCCTCGGCGGGACGGCTGCCCGGGGCCCTCTCCCCAGCTCAGGGCCTGCCTCGGCGGGACGGCTGCCCGGGGCCCTCTCCCCAGCTCAGGGCCTGGCTCAGCGGGACGGCTGCCCGGGGCCCTCTCCCCAGCTCAGGGCCTGGCTCAGCGGGATGGCTGCCCGGGGCCCTCTCCCCAGCTCAGGGCCTGCCTCGGCGGGACGGCTGCCCGGGGTCCTCTCCCAGCTCAGGGCCTGGCTCAGCGGGGAGCTGGCAGGCTGTGGGCCCTCTTACAGCCCCCCGCCGCACTCCGCTAAGAATCAGTGAAAATACCCTCAGGTGAGGATTCACAAACAAACAGAAAAGCAAGCCGCGCCTCTGGTCAGGGCCCGGCCGCGGGCAGGGCATGGCGGCAGGACTCGGCCAGCCCTCAGCACCGGGCAGGCGCGGGCGAGGTGGGAGGGTAGGACCCGCGGCCCTGTACCCGGAGAGCGGGGGTGGGAGGACGCGGGGGGGGGCAGAAGAGGGTGAGGGTGGGTCCTGACGGGGCTGGACCCACACCATCAGGGCAGGACTTCAGTGGCCGGGCAGGCAGACACGGTGCCCGTGCTGGCGGCGGTCAGCGGCGGTGGCTGCAGTGCGTGCCGCGTCCTGCTGGCTGCGGCTCGGGCGGGAGGGAGGCGGCCGCTGTGGCGGAGCTGCTGGCGTCAGCACTGGCCGCAGCCCCGCAGGTGCAGCTGGGCCGGAGACAGGCGGCGGGCGCGGGACCCGGCTGATGAGTAAGGCGGCGTGCAGGGCGGGGTGGCTGGTGCAGAGGGCAGAGAGCAGGACGGGGGCGGGGCCCTGCTCCCGAGTGAGTGAGTGTGAGTGTGTGATGTATGAGTGAACATGAGTGTGAGAGTGAGTGAATGTGAGTGTAAGTTTAAGTGAACTTGTGTGGGTGTGTGTATGAGTGTGAGTGAGTGTGATTGTGTGTGGGTGTGAGCATATGAGTTTGTATGACTGTAAAAGGGAGTGTGAGTGAATGTGTGAGTTTGAGTGAATGAGTGTGTGTGTGTGTGTGTGTGTGAGTGAATGTGAGTGTGTGTGGGTGTGAGCATATGAATGTGTATGACTGAAAGGGAGTGTGAGTGAATGTGTGAGTTTGAGTGAATGAGTGTGTGTGTGTGAGTGTGTGTGAGTGTGAGTGAATGTGAGTGTGTGTGGGTGTGAGCATATGAGTGTATGACTACGAAAGGGAGTGTGAGTGAATGTGTGAGTTTGAGTGAATGAGTGTGTGTGTGTGTGTGTGAGTGAGAGTGAATGTGAGTGTGTGGGTGTGAGCATATGAGTGTGTATGACTGTGAAGGGGAGTGTGAGTGAATGTGTGAGTTTGAGTGAATGAGTGTGTGTGTGTGTGAGAGTGAATGTGAGTGTGTGTGGGTGACTATATATATCTTTGTGAACATGTGAATGATGTGTCTGACTGTATGAGAATGAGTGTGAGTAAATGTGAGTGTGTGTGGGTGTGAGCATATGAGTGTGTATGACTGTGAAAGGGAGTGTGAGTGAATGTGTGAGTTTGAGTGAATGAGTGTGTGTGTGTGTGTGTGTGTGAGAGTGAATGTGAGTGTGTGTGGGTGTGAGCATATGAATGTGTATGACTGTGAAGGGGAGTGTGAGTGAATGTGTGAGTTTGAGTGAATGAGTGTGTGTGTGTGTGAGAGTGAATGTGAGTGTGTGTGGGTGTGAGCATATGAATGTGTATGACTGAAAGGGAGTGTGAGTGAATGTGTGAGTTTGAGTGAATGAGTGTGTGTGTGAGTGTGTGTGAGTGTGAGTGTGTGTGGGTGACTACATGTATGTTTGTGAGCATGTGAATGATGTGTCTGACTGTATGAGAATGAGTGTGAGTGAGAGGTGAGGGAAGAGAAAGGCTCGCTGGGAAGTGAGTCTCTACATCAGATCCCCTTCCCCAGGCAGGAGCGTCCGCAGAAACCCCGCCCCAACCCCCCGCCCAGAGCAGCGCTCACAACAGCCGACAGGTAGGAGCCACCCAGTGCCCACCGCTGGGTAAGCGTAAAGGTGCTCTGTGACATGTGTGCATGTAACATGCTCTGTAACATGTATGTGGCATGGTCTGTGGCGTGCTCTGTGACGGGAAAGCTCGGGAAGGGGGCCAGGTGGAGTGAGCTGAGGGTGGATCACGGACGCTCTCCCTGAGGGCGCCCTGCTGACGCCTCCCACCTCCCGGGTGTGAATAATTACCTGCTAATGGGTGTTGGGAAATGAGTTACAGGGTCTGCGGCTGATCCTGTTTTGTGCTGGGAGACCTACGGAGGGGGTGATAAGTAAATGACGGCGCTTCTCCTTGATGGAGTCACGTGGGGGTGCCTCCACCAGAAACACGTCTGCGGACGCTGTCAGCAGCAGCACGGTTCCGGACCACGGCTGGGCACAGCCCACCCGCTGGACGCTTTCCTGGTCCGTGTCCACCCTGAGCACCTGCTGCCCGTCCGGAGGGCTCAGCACCGGGCCTGACCGGTCTCCGCAGGTGCCGGGGCCCGCAGCACCCAGGCCGCCGCCCTGAGGCCTGGCTGCGTCCGGGGGCCGGAGCACTCACCCCCCTGCCTGCAGACACCCAGCCCCCTTCCACGTGCTGTTTCTCATCCCATTTCTCCTGGCGGCCCCCACGCATCCCTCAGACCCCACTCGGCCTCGCCGTCAGCCGGGGCTGAGCCCGCGGGCCACACGGGAGGAGGCCCAGCCGGCAGGAGGCACGGGTCCGGCTGTGGGTCATCCGTCATCCACCCTCCCAGGCAGACAGGCTCCCGACCTCTGACCTCACGCACCGCCTCCAGGGCACGTGGCCTCGTGAAAACAATCCACGCCTCTGCTGTGTGCCCCCGCCCGAAGGCCACACGGGGCCCTGTCCTCAGACCCGCGGCTGGGCGCTGGGCCTGGGGGGAGGGAAGGGAGGGACAGGCGCCCACGCCCCGCCCGGGCCCGTCGGCCACGCTCTGGGAGCGGTGGGGACAGAGTGGGCCGGGCCCTCTGGGGGGCTCTTCTCGGCATCTGTTAACCCACTGCCTGCCCTGGCAGCGGGAGTGGGAGGGGCCTCAGCCAGGCCATTCGCCGGCCAGGACCCCGGGGAGCCCAGAGAACTGGCACCGACAGGCAGTGCCCGGCCAGCAAAGGGCGCCAAGTCCGCCGGGACCTGGGCAGCGGCACAGAGGCGGCCGGCCGCAGGCAGACGGCGGGCCTGGGAGCTGAGCACCACCGCCTGGTCCCCGCCCGCCCCAGCGTCCTGGAACCAGATCCTAAATTCTCGTGCTGGTCCCGAGCCCTCTGCCACGTGCCGGGGCCGCTGCCCCTGCGAGGCCCGTGGGAGACCCGGGGCAGCGGGGGAGGCACCGCCGGAGTGACGCAGGCACACAGGACGCCGTAGACGGAGCTTAGCGAAAAGGCAAAGGGGGAATGGGGGCAGCTGAGGGTAATCTAAGCTATTTCCCTCCTCACCTCCCCCCTAGCTGGTCTCTGTTAATTGTCTGTGAAACGCTCCCCGATTTGCATTTGGTGACGGGTCCAGGAAGAGCAGGGGAAGCACAATGGGTCCAGGAAGGACGGGCGGGAGGGGGGGGGGGCGCCTCTTTCCCCCCCCCGCTGAGCATCCAGACCTACATCTCCGGGCCGGGACCGGAGAGCCAGCGCGGGGGAGAAGGCACAGCCTCGCACTCACCTGTCCGCAGGCGGCTCGGATGGGCCAGCCGAGGCCGAGGGCAGCTGGGGAAACGCGACGGCTCCCGGACGGACAGACTCCACCCGCGCTGTGGGGAGAAGCACAAACAGCACGTTTCCACCTCCGACCGCCCGGAGAGCATTGCACGCCCCGGCCCCTGCTCCCGGTCACACGTGTGCTAGCACGGCCCTCCATGTGGCTCTGGGGCTAGAGCATCGGCCGTGGACTGCAGGGTCCCCGGAATGATTCCCGCTCAGGGCACAGGCCTGGGCTGTGTGTTCGCCCCCAGTAGGGGACGTGCAGGAGGCAGCGGATCGGCGACTCTCCACCTTGGGTGTTTCTCTCTCGCCCCCTCCCTCCTCTCTGCCGTCAGTAAAACGCCCCAGGACCGAGGTCAGGGGCACGGCACCTGCAAACACTGCCCGGAGGAAGCAGGAGGCCGCTCACCGCCCGGGGCACCCACGGGGCAGGTGGGGGCTGGGCTGGGGTGCCGACAGACAAGGGGAGGGGGCAGAGGGGCCAAGCGCTGAGCCCGTCCCGTCTGAGGGTCACGCTCTGGAGGCCAACCGGCATGCGGACGGGCTGGGGTGGCGGCTGTTGGCGCCCGAAAAAGCCCTCTGAAGGGAGGATGAATGTACCTCTGCGTGTCTGCGGTGTGCACGCGTGCACATGGGAACGCAGGTATGGCTGCGCACACACGTGCATTGCATAGTTGTGCACACAGGAATTCAGACAAGCACATATTTGTGTGTGTGCGTGTACAGTCAAGCACATAGCATCATGGGCCTCTGTACATGTGTGGGCATGTGCATGGTTACCCTCACAGGGACTCAGGCATGTGCTTATGGAAGTGTGTGTGTGCATGTGTGTGTGCGCGCGCGCTGAGTCATGCACACAGCACTGTGGTCACCTGCACGTGTGTGTGCACCTGCAGTTACCCACACAGGAATTCAGGCGTGTGCTTATGGCAGTGTGTGCACACACACACAGGAACATCCAAAAGTTCACCGGCTGCAGCTCATTTCTGCAGCTTCCACTGCACCTGCTCAGGCCGTCAGCACGGAGAGCACCCTCTGTCAGTCTGGCTCCGCACCCTGCCCTCCTGGTGTGTAACCACTCTGCTCCCTGCTCCTGGCGCCAGCCCTGAGGGTCAGGAGGCAGGGGGGGCGGCAGCGGGTGTGGGCGTCTGTCCCACCGTCACCGGAGCCGCGCAGGGCACACACCACGGCCCTCGCCTGCCCCGGAGGCCGCCTCTTCCTCGCTCCCTCGCCAGGTCTGCTCGCCGCATCCCCGTCGGGGCAGCCGAGGAGGGAGGCCTGTCCGCTCCCGGGTGCAGCCGGCAAGCCCACCACCCGCCACCGGCCACTGGCCCGCGCCCCGCCCGGCGGCTCCTGTCTGGGCTCCCGCCGCAGCAGCCCCTCGGTAACGTCCGTCACACGGTGCGCAGGCCCGCGGAGGAGCTCCCCGCGGGCGGGGAATAACCAGGGCTGCGGCGCTGGGCGGCGGCCAGCCTCTGGTCAGCCTGCAGCACGGCCTCCCCGCCACGGCTTCCAGGGGAATTTATGGGTATTTTGTTGGCATTTGTTGGCGTATTTTTTTCTCCTCTCGGCTGGGGGATGCCGGTCAGAGTAGGTTCTTCTCTCTCTCTCTCCCTTAAATATATTTTATTGATTTCCGAGAGGAAGGAAGAGGGAGAGAGACAGAGAAACATCCATGATGAAGGAATCATGGATCGGCTGCCTCCTGCCCACCCCCCTCTGGGGATGGAGCCAAAAGCCGGGGCCTGTGCCCTGACCGGGAATCGGACCCTGGCCTCCTGGTTCCCAGGTCAACGCTCCGCCCCCGAGCCCTGCAGCCGGCAGGCGGTTCTTCTCTCTGACGAAACGCAGGGACCAGCCGAGGCCTGGGAGGCGGGCCTGAGCGCCGGCCAAGCACCTCGGACCTCGCCGGGCAGGGTGTCTCCTGTCCCACCCGCTCCAGTCCCTGCGGCCCTCGAGCCGGGCTACAGCGGCTCCCTGACGGGCCCCCGGCGCCTGGCACGGGCGGCGGTCACAGCCCGGCCTCGGGGACAGCACTGCGGACGAGCCGGCTCCCTCGCCCTGGGGCCCCGAGGGCCGTGTCTCCCCGGGACTCACCTGCCATCGGCCCCGGCTCCCCCTTATCTCCGCCTGAGAATCCAACAGCCCGCCCTCTGGCCACCAGGGACCGGGCACACAGCTCGGCGCCCCCACAGGGACCCTCCTTCCTCTGGGGAAGCCGCCCGGCCCCCCGAACCCCAGCGTCACTCGGTCTGGCCTCTCTGAGTGCCTGGCAGCACCCACCCCGATCGCTGTGAGCACCCCTCTCCTCGCCGGCCCTCCCGCCCCAGCCGGCTGCCGCGAGCCTCCCAGCAGAAGGACTTAATTGCGTGTCAGAATTAAATCGCTTCTGATGGAGAACAATCCAGCCACAGCTCCGGCTAATCAAATTAACAAAGTCTTTTTGATTTTCAATTATCTCCTCCGCGGACACGTCACCGAGGTTCCCGCGACGGCTGTGACAGCCGTGCACTCAATGAGGGTCCCGCCTGGACACACTGACCTCGCCAGCTGCTGCTCCCACTGGGACAGGGCCCCACACGCCGGGACACGCTGCTCCCACCGGGACAGGGCCCCACACGCCCGGACACGCTGCTCCCACCGGGACAGGGCCCCACACGCCCGGACACGCCCGCTGCTCCCACCGGGACAGGGCCCCACACGCCCGGACACGCTGCTCCCACCGGGACAGGGCCCCACACGCCCGGACACGCCCGCTGCTCCCACCGGGACAGGGCCCCACACACCCGGACACGCCCGCTGCTCCCACCGGGACAGGGCCCCACACGCCCGGACACGCCCGCTGCTCCCACCGGGACAGGGCCCCACACGCCCGGACACGCCCGCTGCTCCCACCGGGACAGGGCCCCACACGCCCGGACACGCTGCTCCCACCGGGACAGGGCCCCACACGCCCGGACACGCTGCTCCCACCGGGACAGGGCCCCACACGCCCGGACACGCTGCTCCCACCGGGACAGGGCCCCACACGCCCGGACACGCTGCTCCCACCGGGACAGGGCCCCACACGCCCGGACACGCTGCTCCCACCGGGACAGGGCCCCACACGCCCGGACACGCCCGCTGCTCCCACCGGGACAGGGCCCCACACGCCCGGACACGCCCGCTGCTCCCACCGGGACAGGGCCCCACACGCCCGGACACGCCCGCTGCTCCCACCGGGACAGGGCCCCACACGCCCGGACACGCCCGCTGCTCCCACCGGGACAGGGCCCCACACGCCCGGACACGCTGCTCCCACCAGGACAGGGCCCCACACGCCCGGACACGCTGCACCACCTCAGCACCTGCCACCTGCCACCTGAGGGCAGCAACACCGAGGGACGGAAATGGGCTCTCGAACCAGCTCCCCACGGGCAGGGGGAGTGGGGAAGGGGGGTGGCCTGAGCCTGTTTCCTCATCCTGATAATGGGCGCTCTGCTCCCTCCCTCTGCCCCAGTGCCTGCCTGCCCAGCCAGAGCATCGCCACCCTTTCCCCCTGCGCCGTGCCGGCCACGCAGGTGGGATGGATTGGAAATGAGGCCCCGACTGAGGCAGACGTGTGTGGAGGGGGTGGGGTATGTAGGGACCCAGGCCACTGGGTCAGCAAACCTCCCTTCCAGCCCCCCGCTTCTTTACTGTAAGAGACGGGGTCCAATGGAAGGCCCCGCCTCCCACCCCACCCCCAACCCCAACACACACACGTACACACATGTACACACACATATGCACACATGCATACATACACACACATATATATATACACACATACACACATACACACATATATATACACATACACACATACACACATATACACACACAGACACACAGAGACAGACACACACAGACACACAATACACACATACACACACTCACACACACACATATATACACACATATATACACACACACATATACACACACATACACATACACACTCACATACACACACATACACACACACACTCACACACCCCCGCCCGCTTCCTGGATCCCAAGCTCACTTGGCAGGTGGCAGGTGGTTTGCGAGAGGGCACTGCTGCCACCTGGTGGAAGAAATGTGCATGGCACTGCTCCCCACCTTGGCCAATTGGTCCCAGGCTTCCTGCTGCCATGGCAACACTGCTGACCAGCATCCGCAACTGTGTTGGCCTAGGTCAGTGGTCGGCAAACTGTGGCTCTCGAGTTTATTTGTCCACTGGTTTTCTCCTCCTCCTCCTCCTCCCTATTTTTTTTTTTTTCAAATTTGCCACAGCTTTCATTTTTTTTACAAAAAGGCAATAAGCAAATATTTTTTTACTTTTCTGCTACAAAGTCAGTTGTACCTATAAGAAGCCAATACGCGCCGAAACCGGTTTGGCTCGGTGGATAGAGCGTTGGCTTGGGGACTGAAGGGTCCCGGGTTCGATTCCGGTCAAGGGCATGTACCTTGGTTGCGGGCATATCCCCAGTAGGGGGTGTGCAAGAGGCAACTGATCGATGACTCTCATCGATGTTTCTAACTCTCTATCCCTCTCTCTTCCTCTCTGTAAAAGAATCAATAAAATATATTTTAAAAAAAAAAAAAGAAAGAAAAAGAAGCCAATACGCAAACAAAGCCACCGTCTGCTTTAAAACATCGGCATGTCAAAGGACGGCAAGTGCTCTTCGGCAGCCGCAAAGGGTCCCCGCGGCCCTCTCCGTGGCCCGGCCCGCGGGGCTCAGTGTGAGTGTCGGCCTGTGAACCAGAAGGTCAGGGTTCGATTCCCAGTCAGGGCACACGCCTGGGTTGTGGGCTGGATCCCCAGTGGGGGGCGTGCAGGAGGCGGCCGGTCCATGATTCTCTCTCACTGGCCCCCAAGGGTGCTGAGTCACTAGTAAGTGTGAGTTCACGTGCACACACTTCCTTTTCCTGAATTGGAATTCCGAGCGAGAGCACCAGGAACGTGTGCAACTCAGAGACATCGTCACGTAGGCGAGGCCACGCGGTGATCCCAGCGCCCACAGCCTGTCCGGAGGCCCATGCGGCTTCCCTGGCTCCGTCCTGGCGTCCCCGAGACCGCCTGCCGACGGCCGGGAGGCACAGGCCTGGGCGCCTCTTCCAGCAAGCCCCATTGGCCCCTGGCCGCTCACTAGGAGACCACGTGGCCGACGGCTGGGACCTGCCGGGAGGAGAGGCGGAGGGCAGGGGCCAGGTGCGCATCCTGCGTCCTGGGCAGACTGCGCCCTGCCTGTGCCACGGCCTTTGGCGCCGCCTTGGGTGATGGTCGGTGCCCTGCGGGCCAGCCCGGAGCACCTGTGCTCCACCCGCAGGTAAACCCCAGCCGCACCGGGAGCCGGGGCCGCCCTCCCCGTGGACAGAGGTGGGCACCACCTGCCGTTAATTCTGGAAGAAAGCACTAACAGGCCGGCAACGTCCAGGGCGAGAGGCAGGCCCATCGCCACGTCTCCGCGTGCCCACTCCGCCCCGACAAGGCCCGACGGACAGAAGGAACCTTTACTTCCCGTTGTGTGTCCTCCGCCGCCGCCAACGCCGGCTTCTGGGACCTCAGAGGCCCCAGAGCTGCCGGGGGAGCGGGCACAGCTCCTCCACGCCGAGCACACGGCCCCCGCACACCAGGCCCCGGCAACAGGGTGTGTGTTTTTTTTAACAGAATGTCTTACATTCGTGTCAGCGCGGGAGGGAGAGGGAAAAAAACTTCAATGAGGAGAGAGACCCATGGACCGGCTGCCTCCTGCACGCCCCCCGGTGGGGATGGAGCCCACACCCGGGCCTGTGCCCTGACCGGGAATGAACCGTGACCCCCTGGTCACAGGTCCGCGCTCAGCCAGCCAGCGGGAGGAAAGCACATTCTAAACACCCAGACTTTCCAACAGGCACATGGGCGCTCACTGTCCCTCCTGCAGCCCCGGGCCTGTGTTTACAGCAGCCACAGCTTCACCGGGGCAGGTTCTAGAACGATCCGCAGGGGCAGCTGGGGCGGTTCACCCACAAAGGCTGCCCTGTGGGTGGCTCGCCTGCGCCACCAGGTGGTTGACCATGGGTACTACCGCTCTAAACAGGTACTAACTGAACCAGACAGAACAGGGAGGACAGAAAGGCCCGGAAAAATCCTCCCGGGGACCCTGGGCTCAGGCAGCCGGCCGGCCCCTGCAGGGCCAGTGAGGGCATTCCTCGGGCCGTTACGTGATCCTGCAGGTGGCACCTGGTTACCCGGGCGCCAGGCGCCTGAGAGCAGAAGCAGGTGTGGCTGTCTCCGGCCTGGAGCCTGGTGGGGCCGTGCGTGCCAGGGGGTGGGGGGGAATGAGGGGGCCTGAGGGGGCGCTGTGGGTGCCGCGTGCGGGCAGCCCCGCTCAGCGGACAGCGGGTCTCCGGAGCGCCGTGGGAGGGGCGGGAGGCAGGACCCATTGGCAGCTGCTCAGCCCCAGTTGGCACCTCCTGGGCCAGCAAATGACCTGTGAACACGCGTGGGAGTGAGGCTCATTAGCCTGAGTGCTGACAGCTCCATTCTCTCCACCGGGAGCCGGGAGCCGGGAGCCGGGAGCCCAGGGCTCTCCTCTTTGAGGGGGATGGGCCGAAGGGGGGCAGGCGGGGCTGGGCACCCAGGCCCTCGCCACCGTGGGTCCCGGGGCGCAGATGGCGGGAGTTTGCCTGCGCGGGAGGGGGAGGCTGGGAGGCGCCTGCGGAGGTGGGGGCGCAGGGATGGGGGCACCTGGAAGGAGGGGCTGTGGGTGCCACGAGCCACACGGCTGTTCCAGAGAAGGTGCCCTGGGCCTGCGCACCTTTGGCTGTCAGTGTCCTGACGTGAGAGGCAGACACCGGGGTGAGCAGAGGAGGCCAAGGGCTAGGTCAGGGGGCAGGGCCTGGGGGCAGAGTTGGGGGGCAGGGCCTGGGGGCGGGGGCAGGGGCAGGGGGGCAGGGCCTGGGGCAGAGTTGCAGGGCAGGGCCTGGGGGCAGAGTTGGAGGGCAGGGCCTGGGGGTACGGGCAGAGGGCAGGGCCTGGGGGCAGAGTCGGGGGAGGGGGCAGGGCCTGGAGGCAGAGTCGGGGGAGGGGGCAGGGCCTGGAGGCGGGGGCAGGGGGCAGGGGGCAGGGCCTGGGGGCAGAGTTGGGGGAGGGGGCAGGGCCTGGAGGCGGGGGCAGGGGGCAGGGCCTGGGGGCAGAGTTGGGGGGCATGGCCTGGGGGTACGGGCAGGGGGCAGGGCCTGGGGGCAGAGTCGGGGGAGGGGGCAGGGCCTGGAGGCGGGGGCAGGGGGCAGGGGGCAGGGCCTGGGGGCAGAGTTGGGGGGCAGGGCCTGGGGGTACGGGCAGGGGGCAGGGCCTGGGGGCAGAGTCGGGGGAGGGGGCAGAGCCGGGCGCACCTGGCACCTGAGTGCGGAGCAGGGTTGGGGTCGAGGCTCTGACCCCGGTCAGCTCCGGCGGCCTCTCTGAGCCTCCGGCTCCTCATCTCCAACGCGGGGACACGCAGCCACCTGCCAGGACGCCACAGGTGCCACCGATACCCGCTGCGCAACCGCAGCCGACGGGCTCAGACGCCCAGCCACAGCGTGAGGCCTCCTCCGTTCTGTGGTTTAAAGGGCCAGCGTCCAGCCAGGAGCCCTGCCCCACCCCCAGGCACAGCGCGGGCAGCTGGGTCGCCCGAGCCCCACTCGGACCCGGCCCTTGCCTCCGTCTGCCGGAAACAGGGCCCTCCCCTCGCCCATGCGTCCTCTGGGCTCTCCAGCCGGCAGCCGGTGCCAACGCGCCCGAATGTGGGGTGTGCACAGCAGCCCACACGGAACCACACGCCAAGCCACGTGCGCTTTAGCTGTTACCTGCTGCGCGAGGGGCACCTTCTGGGGGACACAGAGCGACCAGGGCTGGGTTTTCCGAAGGATGACAGCGATTGTGGGGGGCCAGCTACGGGCCCCCACGCCCCTGCGCCCCTGCGCCCCTGCGGACACTTAGTGAGCAGCACACCAGCCTCTGGCGGGAGCCGGGCGGTGACGGCGCGGTGACGGCGGTCTGCAGCGCCCGCCTCTGTGAGGGGCTGCCCGGGGGAGCCGGGAGGGGCCTCCTTCCATGCTCCGGGCACACGGACCGTGGAAATGTGGCGAAGCGTGTCTGCTTCTCCCAGAAGCACGTCATTCCTCTGGAGAGGCAATCACTCTCCACACGAAACTGCAATCAGGCCCCGGTCTGGCTGGGGTTCGGCCAGGAGGCGGGAGTGACAGGAAGACAGGAGGCTCCGGGGGGCAGGGAGGAGGAGGAGGACCCCTGAGAATCGCAGGCGGGAGGGAGGTGTGGGTGCAGGCTTTGGCTTGGTGACAGGAGCCCTGGGCTGTTCCTTGTCGTGTGCGTTAGATGAGACCTACTACGTGCCCTCAGCCAGTGGCCCTGCCAGACTCTCATGTGCTGGACGGGGGAGGCTGGGACCCGCCGGACTGCCCGAGCGAGGAGGGCCTCTGGCCCGCCGGTGTGGCTCAGCGGTTGTGTCCACCCAGGAACCAGGAGGTCAGGGTTCGATTCCCACTCAGGGCACGGGCTGGGGTGGCAGGTTTGATCCCCAGTGGGGGGCGTGCAGGAGGCAGCTGATCCATGATTCTCTCTCATCACTGATGTTTCTATCCCCCCCTTCCTCTCTGACATCAATAAAATGTATTTATTTTTAAAAGATGAGGAAGGAGGGGACCTCATGGTCCCGACAGGCCCCGGGGTTACCCTGCCCGACTCACAGGTGCCGTCTGGGGCCAGCACCCTCCCCTGGTGGCAGGGGCCCCTCCGAGGCCAGGCGTGGGGGACGCTGAAATCTGCAGGGTGACACCCGCTCCGGGTTCCGGAAGGACGGGGGGCGGGAGATGCCTGGCAGCCTTGCGGGGGGAGAGGCCCCTGAGAAAGCCGGACTGTCACGGAGGACGTGGGTCACACACCAGGCTGTGGCCTCGGTGACCCGGCCGTGCGCCTCCGCCGCCTCCCTGCCCCTCTGTGACACATCCCTCCTCCTCGGGGCGCCTGGGTTACCCCTTCCATTCAGGACCGCGCTTAGCCAGGACCGGCCACAGCGGGCACAGCGGGCACAGCGGGCACAGCGGCTCCCGGCCCCTCCGGCCCTGCGGGTGTTGGCGCCCACGTCAGCTCGCGCCCGTGCACCGGCCTCGGCAGGCAGCTCCACGCGGCCCCGCCCTGAAGGCCCGCCCCCGCCACGCCCCCCCCGCCCCCCCCCCCCGAGTGCCCTCTCCCCACCCCGCGCCCCTGCCTCTCCCCCCACGCTGTCCGCACCGTGTCCTGGGGATCCAGGCCATAATAATCCTGTCCTGCCAATCGTGCCTGGGAAGGTGATCCCCCCACAGCGCAGTCACCCCGCGCCCTCCCCCGGGCCTGCGGGCTCTCCCGCCCGGCGGGCACAGCGGCAGATGGGCCTCCCGGGGACGTGGGCGGCTGCTTGCGCAGCAGGCAGCCACCGGCATCTGCCATGTGGGCGTGTGGAGACGGGCCGGTGCTGCCGGGAGGGGGGATAGGGCAGGGGGCGGGCCACATTCGGGGAGCAGCCTCTGGGGGCAGCGGGAGGGAGGGTCAGTGGCCCGGGCGCCGGAGGAAGAGGGGGCCGAGAGGAGGCCGCCCGGCAGAGGCCCGTGGGCAGAGGCCCCTCCGAGGCCGGCCTCCGCCCTCCTCCGTTTGTGAAGGTCACACTCTGGGGCCCTGGCTGCCCCCACCCAGGCCCGGGGGCCCCCGGCCTCCCGGGGAGGGCAGGAGGGTCCTCGCTGGGCCGCGCCTCTGCTGCTGGGAGAAGCCCCGTCAGAGACGGAGGCCGGAGCCAAGGCCAGGCCCAGGCTGGCTTGTCGCTTTGTACCCGCCCCCAACCTTCCCACCCCGGCCCGCCGGCCTCTCCCCTCCCCGCTGCCACTCGGGGCACTGGAGCCCCTGCCTCCATTTTCCAGCATCACCCCTGCAGCTGCCTGCCCCCCACAAGCCTTTTGGAGTGGGCCCTGTCCCCACCCCACCCCAGATCCACCATGACCGGGGCCTGTGCCCACGGCCTGGGAGGGGCCTGGCCTTGACTGACAGCTGCTCCCTCAGAGCGCCCCCCGGGGCTGGGTGTCTGCCCCCTCCATGTCCCCCCTCTCCCGTGACGCCTCCAGAGTCAGAAAGAGACGTTAAATAAATGATGAGCGCGGGGCAGCCGGGCGGGGCGGCCGCGGCACCTCCGACAGCAGCTGCCAATCACTGTCACCCCGTCACACGCTGTCACTGCGCTCCGGGGTCAGAGGGCAGGTTCTCAGGGGCCTCTTGAGCCGTCCACCCCAAACACCCCCACCCCAGGCAGACATCCGGCTGCACCCTGAGACCTGGTTTCCAGGCCTGGGGGGCGGGGTGTTCAGAAGGCCTCTGGCCTGGTTGCCGTGCCCTCTGGGGTCTGGAACATTTGTCCCAGCGCCTGCCACCCCCATCCTTCTGCACACATACATGCATATGCCTGTGTGCACACATGTGCACACACATACACACACCACCCCCCGGGCGCCCCAGGGAGCTGACAGGGAACTCCCACCGCCCCTCTCTGCTGCTGGCCCCCGATTCAGGCCCAGGCCCACAATGCACTTCCTGTCCCATCTCCCCTCCAGGCCCAGCTCTCCAAGGTCAAGTGCCCAGAGCCAGGCCCAGCGTCCCCGCCCAGAAGACCGCAGTGCTGCTTGGATCTCCAGACACGGCTGGGAAGTCTGGCCCACACGTGTGTTGCTGCAGACATGGGCCACTCCCGCCTGGGCCTCCCCTCTCCCCGAGCCTGGCCCAGGACCAGAGCAGGGGTGGGGGGCAGCAGGGATGGGCCCACGGGGCGCGGCCTCCAGGAGCCCAAGAGGCTGGTGTGCTGGGACCTCCCTTCTCCACAGTCAGATCCCAGTCAGACCCGATCACCCCCCACCTGGTGCCCCTCCTGCCTCTCAGGTCAGCCAGGCATCCCATCTTCCCTCCAGAGGGCTGGCTCTGGGGCAGGAGGGGGAACGGGGCGGGGGCAGGGAGCGGGGGGGGGGGGGGGGGGGCGGGGCAGGGAGAGCAGTGGGGGTGGCGGGGCGGGGGGGGGGGCAGTCCCCAGGCAGGCAGGAGGAGGAAACCCATCCGGTGGGGCCTGAGCTCTGGACCCCGGTGTGTGTGGGGCTGAGGGGAGGTGCGGGGGAGGGGGGCCCTGGGAAATCTTTCTTCCCGATCCCCGGTCCCGGGTTTTAATTTTACGGTTCACGTTCCTCCGGCAGAGCCGGTGACACGGTGGAAAGTCTGCGTGATTAACGGTCCCGCTGGCGCCCGGTGGCCGTGATGGATGGCGGGGACAGAGCGGGGACGGAGCGGCGGGCGGCGCGGGCGGCTGTAAATCCCTCTGATGGCCGCGGTGAGTGGGCGTTCGGGGGGAGCACAGCCAGCGGCTCACAGAGCTGGGGCCCTGGCACCCCCCGGCCCGGGCGCCCCTGCTCTCCCGCGGGGACACTGTCTACGGAGACGGAGTGGACAGCTCTGTGTGCATTGATTTCTGATAAAAGCGGTCATTCCTCCTCTCCTCTCCTTTGCCCTGTGGCAGTGGCCGGCGTCGGAGGGGACGGGCCAGGCCTTTGAGAGGTTTCTAGGAGGTCTGGGCTCTCCCTCGTCTTTACATACGTGTGCACAAGTGTACAGTGCACACGTGAGCGTGCATGCAAGTGTATGAGCATGTGCACATATAAGCACATGCCACACGTGTGGGCATCTTCACAGTTAGCACACCACATACACACACGTGTGTGTGCACATAGACACTCACACTGCACACGTGTGCATGCTCACATTACACGTGTGCACATGTGATGATCACACTGTGTGCATACCCACACATTCAGAACCCTGCACACACTTGTGCACGTGTGTGCTCACAGTGCACACCCACACACTCTGCGCACTGCACGTGCGCACGCACACACATACACGCCTGGTCAGCCAACGAGGAGGGACAGCGAGCCTGCGCTCCGCTCCGACCTAATCTTCAGTCTCCGGCGACCTCGAGCGACCTGAGCACAGGACGCGCCAGGAGCGGCAGGTGCCTCCGGGGAAAGATGACAGCGGAGGCTCCGAGGACCGAGTGGCTCCATGAGATCGTGGGAGCCGGAGTCTGAGCCCCAAGACCCGCTCCTCCTGATACCTGCAGACCCACAATGCCCCCGAGGCTGCCGGCTGCCCGGCCCCAATTAAATGCGGGAGCACCTGCCCGGCGGGCGGAGGACAGGCACAGGCCCCACGGACAGCGGCCTGCAGGCGGCGTGCGAGGTGTGGACGCCGGGGGAGGCCGCAAGCTGGTTACCTCGTGCCCGGGGGAGGGGGGGGGAGGGCGGGAGGGAGGGCAGGCTGGGCGGGAGGCGGCTCTTTTTATAGCCAGAAAACAAACAAGCGGTTTTGCTCTAAGAAGCCAAAGAGAGAGAGCGAGCATGAGTCTGCTGCCTGGAAGAGCTCTCAGAGCGGCCGCCACGGGCGCCCGGAGGAGGAGGGGGAGGAGGGGGAGGGGGGGAGGGGGAGGAGGAGGAGGAGGAGGAGGAGGAGGAGGAGCAGGGCCAGGAGCGGGCCAGGAGCGGCCCGCCGAGGCCAGGACCTGCCTTCCCGTGCGTGCCCCCTCCCCACTGACAGCCAGGGACGGGCGGCCCCTCCACGCGGCCCGTCATGCGCTGGGCACCAGCGGGCACTGGGCCTCCCGCCCTGAGCAGAGCCCGGGACGCGGCTCCCCCGGGGGCACAGCTTTGGGGCTCGGCCGGCGCATGAGGCCCGGGTGGTGAGGGGGAAGCGGGCTGGCCCAGCTCCGAGCCCGCCCGCCGCACTGCTGGGAGGGAGTGAGGGTCATTTCCAACCAGCCAGCCTGAGCAGAGCCCTCCTGAGCCTCTCCCTCCTCCCCCTCCTCCATCCTCTGCGCTTCCGAACCTCGAACGGGTCCAGTCTCGTGGCCGCGGCCTCCGGCCCCCGCCCGTCCACCCGGGAGCCGGCCCCCCTCCCGCTCCCGCCTTTGTTTGCGGTGGAGCCCGCTGCTCCTCCGGAGAGCGCTCCAGCCCGGCGTCAGCGGCGGGAACTATTTATAACCCGCGAACATCCTTATTATTACTCCTCCCTCCCCCACCAACAGCCGCCGCGGCCTGCCGGTCCCCGCCGCCGGGCCTGGAGGGCGGCCCGCGCTCCCTCCGGCCGGCCCCGCGAGCAGACGGCGCGTGGGCGCTCGGTACCGGCCCCCGGCGATCGGAACATCTGTTCCCGTTAGAACACGCTAATTGCCCGCCATCAGGACGGCCCCGGCCCGCATTGACATGCGGCGCACATGCTGGGGAATCTACACGTCTCCGCGCCACGCTCACTGCATGCTAACCAGCGGGAGCGCCCCAGGCCAGGTCCCTCCGCGCGGTCCCCCTCCCTGGCATCTCACCCGCCCGCCCCGGGTGGACACGGGGTCGGGTCCTCTGAACAGAGCACTGCGTACACGGGACGTCCCGCCCCTGAGCTCTCCTCCTCCAGGGGACCGGGCGGCCTGGCTCGGTTCAAAGCCGGGGCGTCCCCATGTCTCCCAGGATCAGAGCTCCCAGAGTAGGAGGGCGCTCCCCAAGCTTCCGGCCCCAGCGCGTGGCGGGGGGGGGGGGGGGGGATCTGGGTCCATGGCCTGGCGGCCCCCGCTGCTGTGTGTGCCCCCGCGGTGTGCCCCATGGCAGGTGGACCCATCCCCCACCCTCGCGCCCGGGCACGGGTTCCACCAGCCCCTGGGGCTGCCGTGTGGGTGACACCCCCCTTCCCGGCCCCAGAGGGAAGCCACGGCCGTGGGGCGCTCTGGGCCTCTGCGCACAGGCACAAGCCGCCCCTCTCCCCGGCCGAGCACGGCCGCCAGGGCCCGGTGAGAACCATCAGAACCGGCCCTTCCCTCAGCCAGACAACGAGGAAACCCCGCCCCCATCGCTTCCTGGCAGACCACGCGCCTGGGCCTCCCCAGCAAGCACGCCGGCATCCGCACCAGCAGAGCGCAGAGAGCTCGGGCCCCGCGCCCTGCAGTGCAGGCTGGGAGGACGCGCGGCCTCCGTGGGGGCGGCCCCCAGTGCCACGCTCCGGGTGTGGGTGGGGTCTCCCCTGGGGGCGGCCCCCCCAGTGCCACGCTCCGGTGTGGGGTTTCCCGTGGGGGCGGCCCCCCCAGTGCCACGCTCTGGGTGTGGGGTCTCCCGTGGGGGCGGCCCCCCCAGTGCCACGCTCTGGGTGTGGGGTCTCCCGTGGGGGCGGCCCCCCCAGTGCCACGCTCCGGTGTGGGGTCTCCCATGGGGGCGGCCCCCCCAGTGCCACGCTCTGGGTGTGGGGTCTCCCGTGGGGGCGGCCCCCCCAGTGCCACGCTCCGGTGTGGGGTCTCCCGTGGGGGCGGCCCCCCCAGTGCCACGCTCTGGGTGTGGGGTCTCCCATGGGGGCGGCACCCCCAGTCCCACGCTCCGGGTGTGGGGTCTCCCGTGGGGGCGGCCCCCCCAGTCCCACGCTCCGGTGTGGGGTCTCCCGTGGGGGCGGCCCCCCCAGTGCCACGCTCCGGTGTGGGGTCTCCCGTCGGGGCGGCCCCAGTGCCATGCTCTGGGTGTGGGGTCTCCCGTGGGGGCGGCACCCCCAGTCCCACGCTCTGGGTGTGGGGTCTCCCGTGGGGGCGGCCCCAGTGCCACGCTCCTGGGTGGTGGGGTGGTCGGGGTGTTGGGCGCTTGGAGCCCAAGGCCAGCACGTGCTGGGGGAAGAGGGTGCCAAGCGTGCGAGCCGGGGAGGCACTAAATAACTGGAAAGCCGGCCTGCCCTTGCCTGGGGACGCTGTGAGCACAGAACCCTCCGGAATAACGGCCGGTCAGCGACGTGCTGGCTCACAAACAGGAGACAACGTTCAGCCATCTTTATGGACTCAGAGAGGGAGGGAGAGGGAGCGGGAGAAGACACATCATTCCGAACCACCCCCCTCTCCCCCGAGGGAGCCCTCACCCCGGCCTGTGCTGACCCGGGTGGAGCCCCGAGCCCCGGCTCACAGGTCGACACGCAGCTCCTGAGCCACACCGGCTGGGCCTACAGAGAGCCTTTTAAGGGAGCAACGAAAGGGGGGCCCAGAGCCCTCCGTCGAAGAGCGCTTGGAGACCTACTGCGTGTGGAGCCTGTGCCTTTAAGAAAGCCGCAGGGACAGGGGACCAGGGGGGAGGCCGTGGTGGGGAATGCAGAGCGGATGCCCGCCGCCGGCTTCCCCACCCTCCAGGAGCCCTGGCAGAGGGCGAGGGCAGCCTGGGCGACGCCAACTGAACATCCCCCCAAACCCAGGACCACAGGTCTGTGCTGGACCCGGGTGCCTCGAGCGTTTCCGGGTCCTTCCACGCGGTCGACGTCCTGCTCGCCCCTCGGGAGCTGCAGGCGGCGCCCCTGCGCGTGCTGCCCTCCGGCCGCTGCTCCGCGTCCCGGAGCCAAGGTCACCGGCCCGCCCACACCATCTGCGCCCGCCGTCCCCCCTACCCCCCATCCCTCCCTCTGAGAGAGTGGCTCTGTCACACACACGCACACACACGCACACACACACCAGACACACACACACACCACACACACAGACACACACACACACACACACACACACACAGGCAGGCTCACCTTGACGCTGCAGCTAATTCCCTCTTTGTTCCCGGCGCCTGCTGACAGCGCCTTCTCTTCGCCAGAGCACAGGTGCCTTGGAACGCGCCGAGCCGGGCAATTCTCACGGCGACGCGCGAACCGGATAAACAGTTTCCTGCGGCCCCTCTGCCGGCCGCGGAGGTCACCGCCGCCCGGTGTCCGCGGAGAGACCGTGGCGAGGGGCCCGGCCGGCCGCCAGGTCAGCGAGACCAGCGCCACCTCCAGGAGGACGATGCCCGCCCTCGGGGGCCTTGGAGAGAAGCCCATGAGCCCCCACGCTGCCCTCAGGGTGCCCCACGCAGGGAGGGTCACGACACCCGCCCTCGGGGGCCTCGGAGAGAAGCCCATGAGCCCCCACGCTGCCCTCAGCGTGCCCCACGCAGGGAGGGTCTGGGGAGGTCAGTGCCGGGGGGAGGGGGACGCGGAGGGGAGCAATGGGGGTCACACAGAGGTCACCCGTCCTCTCCTCGTGTTTCCAACCATTTTTTAAAAGTGTATATTTTTATTGATTTCAGAAAGGGAGAGAGAGAGAGAGAGAGAGAAACACTGATGATGAGAGAGGATATGGATCGGCTGCCTCCTGCACGTCACCCACTGGGGGTCAAGCCCACAACCCGGGCCTGTGCCCTGACGGGGATCAAACCGGGTGCCAGCGGAGGGAGGAGCCTGTCCCCCCAGCGGCACCCGGGCTCCCCGGGCGGCAGGAGTGCATCCGCCGTGACTGAGGGGAATCCCCTTAGCCCCGACGCAACCACAGAGAGCCCCGCCCCCTCCCGCCACCCGCCACCCGCCACCGGGAGCGCCGGTGCTGACGGGCCCTGGATGACCTGCGGGATGGCGCCTGGCGCCAGTGCGGCCCCGTCCCGGGTGGACAGACAGGTTTGAGTGTTGGGGTGCGGAAGACCCCCGCCATGCTGCGTGCGGGCGGTGGCCTGTGCTGACCGCGGGGAGCAGCTCCGGGCGGCCTCCTGGCCTGCCCTCCCCGCCTCTGCAGTAAAGCCGGAGCCCTGGGCGGAGCTCACGTGGCTCCCCGCGTCTTTCTAGAAACAGTCGAAGCCAGGGGCGTGGGCACCCAGTTCACAGCCACGGGGCCAGAGCCCGAGGGGCTGGAGGCGTGGCTGCGGTGTCCCGGCGACAGGCCCTGGGCCGGGTCTGCCAGCGGGGAGGGCAGCCCTCAGGAGGCGGCGCGGGCGAGCACCGTCCCCTCTGAGCCGGTGAAGGCACCGCCACCGCCGCCGGGCCCACGAGCAGGGGCCGGTCCGGCCCACCCTGGCCCCTGGCGATTCGTGCCAACACCTATCAGGGCACCACACCTGGGACCCCTCCGTCCCCACTGCGCTCCTCCGCGGCCAGCTGGGGATTTCGGGGCACAGAGGGCACCCGCTCCTCACAACTCCCCCAACACGTCCCGGGACCTGCCGATGCCCCGGAGCCACTCGGTCCGCGCCCTGCCATCCCAGAGGCCCTGCGTGTCCCCGTATCCGTCACAAGCGGCGGCTCGGCACAGACATGGCGGCTCAGCCTTACCTGGCGGGCAGGTGCGCCCTCTTCCGGGCCTGGGAGGCCCCGCGGGTCCCCACGGGACTGCCTGGGGCGGGCGGCGGTGGGCGGCAGCCGGTGGGCAGTGGCGGGTCTCGGCAAGAAGAGGCTCAGAGCTCAGAGCGGGCCGCTGCGTCCCACCTGAGGGGGAAGGAGAGAAATGCTGAGCGCCTGGGGCAGAGTCTGCTCTGACATGAAGCAAACCCAGGGCGGCGGGCCCTCTGGTCCCCACCACCACCACCCCCCCTTCCCCGCCCCGCCCCGGCCTGCCGCACCCCGGCCGGACCACACCGCCACGTCCAGCCCCAGGGCCTCCTCCGGTGCCCTCCTCCCAGCGCCACGCCCAGCCAGCCCTCCAGGAGCCCCAGGCCCCAGCTATTGGGGGCCTCCCGCCTGAAGAAAGGGAGGAGGCCCCAGAGCCTGCCGTCAACGAAAGGCGGCTTCTGTGTGCTCCCGGGAGGGCCGCTCGCCAAGGGGGGACCTGTGGGTGCCGTGCCTGGCACAGGGCGGGAGAGGGGTCAGAGAACCAGGAAGTCACCACTCCCTCCCCCCAGGACTGCACACACACACACACACACACACACACACCCCAATGCCCTGCAGGCGGTGGCCCTGACCCTGGGCCTCCAGGCGCTGGGCAGGCTGGAGCGTGGCGCCGTGTGCCCGTCTGCTCGCTGCCCCGGGCCCGCCGTGGGGAGGGAGGCTGGTGGGCTGAGCCATCGTGATACCCAAGCAGCCTGGCCGGCGTGGCTCAGTGTTCGAGCGCCGACCTACGAGCCAGGCCTTCACGGTTCGGTTCCCAGTCCCTGGCCGCAGGCTCGATCCCCAGCGCAGGGCGTGCAGGAGGCAGCCCATCCGGGTTTCTCTCCCCCTCCCTCCCTCTCTCTGGCAGAGGAGGCCCCTGCTGGGCCCAGGCCACCAGCAGCCACCAGGAGGGACCTGCAAGCGGGCCTGGAGGAGGGACAGGGAGCCCGAACTGAGACTCGGTTCCTGCAGACCCTGCCGGACCTCTGTGCCCGTGGCTGTCCTCCACCGAGCCGCGGGGGGGGAGGGGGGGCACAGGGAGGAGGAGGCGGGCCTGGGAGGGCCCTGAGGGGCCCTTCAGAGGACAGGGAGCAGGTCCAGGACGCCAGTGTCCCCCAGCTCCCGGTGACTGAGCCATCAATCACGGGGCCGGGCCAGGAGCGCTGTGCCGCCATCTGTCGGGGAAGCGGGGAGCAGGTGCCGCTGGCAGGAAGCTGGCCCAGTGACCTCGGCGTCCGGCCCATCTGGGCTCCACGTGCTGCCGAGCGCTCCGGGAGGGAGCCGGCCGGCTGTTCCAGCCGCTCGGCCGGCCACTCGGCCTCTGGGACAGCGACCCACGGCCTGAGCCCGGGTAGGGTGAGGCAGAGTCCGGGCAGCAGGACGGGGCGCTGAGTGGGGCCCGGGTCTCACCCCGTCCTGTCTGTCCCCGTCGGGAAGCAGCCGGGGGCAGGGATCACGCCGCCAGCTCAGCAGGCGCGGCGGGAGGACACGCCGGGTCCGAGGAGAAACGGGGCGGCGGGGGGTGGGGGGTGGGGGGGGGAATGTGCCGACCTCCCCACGCCGAGCCTGCCCGCTGCGGCCGCGGGAGCTGAGACCGCCGGACCCTGCGTGCGGAGGAGCCGAGGTCTGCACACGTCCCCACCACTGCCGCCGCGGAGACATTCGGGAGCCGCCCCCGGGGAGGCTGCGGCGGCCTCGGAATCGAGGGGCGCCTCCGACGTCGAGATGCGTCTGTCCACCGTGCCCGGCCCCCGGGCTCCCGGCCCCCACTCCCTCTCGCCACGGTCCCCGTCCGCAGGAGCCGGGCGGCCGGTGCTGCCCCAGAGCTGCCCTCCGGCCTCTCGCACCTCCGTTTCCCCGGCTGCGAAGGCGGCCCGGCACCAGGTCGGCGGCAAAGCCCCTCGGACCCTCCGGAGGGTCAGCCCAAAGCCCCGGAAAGGAGGCGTTTGCAGACGTTTCTAACGAGCACGTGGCACTGCACACGCGGAGGAACGCCCAGCTCGCCCCGAGGATGGCGGGCCCTCACACACCCGGGGCACCGCCGGCCACGCCCCAGCCGAGACGGAGCCCCGGTGGCCAGGCGCGGGCAGAGGTCACCGGAGAGCCGCCCCCCCGCCCGCCCCGCCGGCAGGAGGTCTGGGCGTGCTCTGGGCAGGCCGGGCGGTCCTCTCAGCCCCGGGAGACTCGGCTCTGACCCCCGGGACCCCTGGCCGGCCAGCCCTGGCCCTGGCTTTCCAAGGTGCCCGCAGTGCACCCCGCCCGGGGCCGGCCAGCATGCAGGCCGCGTGGGCGAGAGCGGGGGGCGTGGCCTCAGCTGCAGCCGGCCCCGCCCTGGACGGCAGGCTGACGTCTGCGCAGCGCGGCCTGCGGGGCCCACGACCTTGGCTGCTCAGCCCCTCGGCCGGCGTGCCCATTAGCATTCCGGCGTGTGGCTGTGATCACAGCGCGTGGTGGCGCCGCGGGCGCCTGTCACGGGAGCAGATTAGCGGGAGGCCGGGGCGCGCTCTCCTCGGACCTCCTGAGCCTCCGACAGCGGCGCCCGGGCTGTGATTGATGGTGGGAGCGCGCGGGCATCTCCGTGGCACCGTCTCCTGCCCTTTCCTCTCGTGGCCTGGCAGGGGGTGGGGTGGGGGCAGGGAGGAGCTGGCCTCGCTCCACCTCCCCCAGCCCCGTGCACCCGGGCAGCGGCTCCCCAACCAGAGGGGGAGGCGGGGCAAGGCCACATCCACGTGAGCCACGGCATCGGGAGCCAAGAGACACGGCCCTGCCCTGCCCTCCCCCACGCCGCCCAGGCCGCCCCCTGGCAGGACGCCTGCCCAGCCAGGAGAGGGCGCCGGGGAGCCTGGGGCGGGCACCCTGCTGAGGATGATGGGCAGAACCCCAGGCGGGGGGCGGGGGGAGTCGTTTGCAGGCACACGGATGTGCTGGTGTCCACGCAGAGGAGACAGCACTGTGTGCTTACGTCACAGGTGACACGCAGCGGGACACGTCACCATTCACCCAGCACGAAAGCGCCCGCGCTGGGTGCTGGATGCTGGGTGCTGGGAGGCAGACCGTTCAGGGACAGCGTCCCGCCCAAGAGGCTTGCGGTCCTGCGGGGGCAGGTGGGCAGGGAACCGGCTCTGAGGACCAGGCAGCGGCTCTGCCCGCGAGGGAGGGGCGGGGCGGGAGGGATGGGGGGTGGAGGACCCCACTCACAGGCGGCCCCGGAGCAGTGAGATCCCCGGGTGCGGGGGGGGAGATGGAGGGGGCTGGGGAGCAAGGAGTGGCTCATGGGGACAGATGTCGGGGTGGGGGCGGACGGGTGGCGGCTGCACACCGAGGTGCAGGTAACGCCGCAGCCGGGGCCCGTAAACATGGCCACACGGTACATGTACACCGCGTGTGTTTGACCTCGATGAATGTAGACCCGTCCGCAGGCATGATGGGCCCTGGAGGGGCAGAGGGGGTGCGGGAGGGCGCCTCCTGCTGGCCGGGCCGCCCTAGCACCCAACGTGAGGAAGTGCGGGCAGGCCGGGCAGGAGAGCCTGCGTGCCCAGCGGGACTCGCCGCAGCCTCAGGAAGCTCCCCTTCCAGAGACACAGCCCATCCTCCCGGCTCCACCGGCGGCTCCGGGAGCCCCATCCGGTCCTGACGGACCCGGGCTCGGGCGCTCCAGCCTGAGAGCAGCGGCAGCAGCGGCCAGGGACCGCCCAGTGCGGCGGGCGGCGGAGCGGCCGCGGGCGCCGTAATTACAAGGAGATAAGGCGATCTGGTGTAATTAAACCACGTCTGCGGGCAGACCCTCCCCTCCCCGGGGCCCGAAATAAATCACTGGGGACTCGGGGCTGGGCTGAGCTGTGGAAACAATTAACCAGAAATTAAATCTAATTCCTCCCGCTCCCTCCTCGCCGCCTCGCCGCCGGGACTCTGACGGGGATTAATCACCGGCCGGCGACGGACGCGATCCATCACGGCGAGCCCGGCCACGCTCCCGGCCGCCGGAGAGCTCGGAGGAGACGCCGTCTGGGGGACGCGAGGCCCGGCCGAGGGGGCTGACCAGTCGGTGGGGCCGCCGGGAAGGACAGCTCCCTGCCGTTGGGGTCCGGCCGGGAGGAGGCATGGAGCCAGTCCCGTGCCCCTGGGCCTGCACATCCCTCTGAGCGAGGCGCACACGTGTGTGCATAGGCTCATATACCCGTGGGGGGGGACATATGTGCACACGCACAAACACGCACGCGCGCCTGTTCAGCTCGCGGTGCTGGATCTGCGGTGCAGGAGGATGCAGCCACGCTGGGAGAGGCGCTCTGAGCAAACGCTCCCTCGGCCTGACAGGAACCGGGGGGACCCTCCTCACCGTCCTCCTCGCTCTCGGAGCCCCCTGAGCGGCTGCCCACCACCTCCGCCTCCCAGTGCGCTCCCCCCTTCCCCCCACCCCTACCCCCGCACTGGCTCCCCCGACCGGAGCTCCTCTCTCGTCAGCTCTG
This sequence comes from Nyctalus aviator, assembly GCA_036971965.1. NCBI lineage: Eukaryota > Metazoa > Chordata > Mammalia > Chiroptera > Vespertilionidae > Nyctalus > Nyctalus aviator. The sequence continues at coordinate 46,578,512 of CM072937.1, forward strand.
AGCAGCTCGAGGCCAGGCCGTCTCTGCGCTGGGCACCCCAGGCCTCACACACGGTCAGCCTGAGGGGAGCCGCTGCAGGCGGCCACACGCCTCATCGCCTCCTGACGCGTGGCAGGGCCACACCCAGCGACGTCTCGGCCTCTGTGGCCCGTGGGCCCGACGTTCCCCACCCACCGTGCACAAGGCGGAGGGGAGGGCACCCATCCCGGCGCCCGGCGGTCCCGTCCCCAGCTGGTCTCTCGCGTCTGCGGTGGACCGGGGGCCACGCGGTGAGCGCCCATCCAGCCCTCCAAGGAGGCGCCGAGCCCTGCAAATGGCGCCGAGTGCAAACCGCGGGCTCCTCCGGCTGCTCCCACGCTCCCACGTCCCTGAGTAACCGGCTCGGGGTGCAGCGCGCAGCAGACGTTGTTTTGCAAACCCAGTCGGCCCTCGAGCGCCACAGCCCCGGGGACGGAGCCTGGGGCTGGCGGGCAGGGGGCCGCACTGGGACCAGCTGTGGGGGGAAGGGGGGGGCGAGGAGTGGGCACACCGGGTCCGGCAGAGCAGCACGCCGAGTCCTGCCCTCTGCCTGTCGGGATTGATTACCTTCCCCCCCCGGGAAGGTAAGTGAGGCCCTAACCCCGCACCTTCGTGCGAACAGGGACTCACAGGTGTGACTACGTGTAGGTTAAGGCGGCCGGCGCGGCTCAGGGGTTGAGCATCGACCTTTGAACCAGGAGGTCAGGGTTCGATTCTCTGTCAGGGCACAGGCCCGGGTTGGGGGCTGGTCCCCAGTGAGGGGTGTGCAGGAGGCAGCTGATCCATGATTCTCTCATCCTGTATGTTTCTAACACTTTGTCCCTCTCCCTTCCTCTCAGATGTCAATAAAAATATATATATTTTTAAAAGATGCAGGTTAAGATGAGGGGGTGCTGGCGGAGGCTGGGCCTGGCCCAGTATTCCGGGGCCCTTACAAGAGGAGAGGACACGCAGGGAGAGGCCAGGCAGAGGCTGGGCTGCAGCAGCAGGAGCCTGAGGAGGGACGGAACCTCCCCGGAGGCTGCAGACCAGCCGAGCCTGCCCACTGCCCCCCCTTACCCCGCCCTGTCCCCGCTGCAGCCAGCCCCCCGCAGCCCCTGCCCACGGGGCCTCCAGGGGCAGCAGAACTGGGGCAGGGTCTATTTTTAACGCCCGTGGTGCCCTCACTCCCGCCTCAGGGCCTCAGGGCCTCAGGGCCTCAGGGAAGGTGCTGGAGCACACCTGCAGAAGGAAGGCCGGAGGCTCAGCGGCCGCCCCAGGAGAGGGAGGGGGCGGGGGGAGGGGACGGTGAGCAGGGGGAGGTGACACAGGGAACATTGCTGTGTTTAACCCCCGTCTGTCCCCCGTCAGACCCCACGTCACGCCCCGAGGACGCCGCTGCCATCATGCCCGCCGCCTGTCTGTACACACGGTCTCCCTGGGACACGGCCGTGTATTCCCGTGTCGCCGCGTGGCCTCCCTGTGACCACGGCAGGCTCGTCGCTGCCTCGGGGACCGTCCGGCCCAGCCGCCCAGACCCCCTCAGGGCCCTGACCAGACGTGCACAGGTCCCGGCCCCACAGGCCTGCCTCCTCCGCAGCCGAGGGGTGATGGAACGGGAGCACAGCACTGAGCCGCCCACCCCCAGGAGCCGCCCCGGGGACCCCACGAGGCCCGCGGCCGGGGAGCTCTGCACCGTGACCCCACGTGACCCCGTGTCTTCCGGAAGGAGCGTGCCAGGCGTGGGGTTGGGTCCGGTGGGACTCGGGCAGGAAGCCAAGCGAAGACCATTTGAGTCCAGAGGCAGCCCAGAGGCCGGAACGGTGTCGAGGCAAAACCTAACCCGGGACCGAGGCCGTCAGGGACCGCTCCCCCCAATGACACTCCCGCTGAGTGGCCAGCGCCCCGCGAGCCGTCCAGGGCGGGCAGAGACGGGGGGGGGGGTGTCTCTCCCGGGGGCTCACCCCTCACTCCAGCCTGCACAGCCCGGGCCTCGGGGCGCCCATGGCGGAATGGGGGGGGGGGGTGTACAGGGATGGAGCCCACGCCAATCATCACCCAGGGCAGCCTGGCGTGCGGGCGGGCGTGTGCCCCCGCGGGGTGAGCGTGGTGCTGGGCCCACAAGGGCAGCCCAGGGCCCCCCCTTAGCAGTGACGCCAAGCAGCTTGGGGTTAGCGTGCAGGTTTCACTGTGTGTGTGGGGGGGGGGGGCCACTCTGTGCGTGCTCCGCCTGCCACGGCCTCTGGGGCATCGAGGGGAGCTGCTCCAGGCCTGCTCCTCCCCCGCTGCCCCCGGAGGCCCCGCTCTCTCTGCCTCAGCACCTGAGGCACCTGAGCTGCTCAGCTGAAGGACCGGCAGCTGAGTGGGGACAGCAGCCGCGGCTGCGGCTCATCGAGGCCCGGGGGGGGGGGGGTTGTGGGGGGGCAACAGCCACCATGTCCGGCCACGCGGGCGCTGGCCGAAGGGACCGCCTCGCCCACACGGACCAGGAACGACCCTCCAAGGCCTGGCCCCAGCCCAGCCCGCAGGCCAGTGTCCCCACCGGGGACCTCGGCCCCACCCCCCACCCCTTCCCTTTCTCACTTTTGGCTAAAAATGTAGCCTCGTCTCGCAGCAAAACACACCACCCCCACCCCCCCCCATCCCCCTCCAGCTCCCCCTGCACCCCCAATAGTCGCTCCGGGAAGCCGGGCCGGGAGGCGCTCCTTCCCGAGCCCCGCGGCTGAAGGTGCGTCAGGACACTGTGTCCACCGTCCCGTCCTCCTGACTCACCGCATCCCGGACACGCTTCCCTCCTCCAGCCCCGCCCGCACATGGCACACGGCGCTCGGCACACGGCACTCGGCACTCGACACACGGCACACGGCACTCGGCACACGGCACACGGCACTCGGCACTCGGCACACCACACGGCACTCGGCACACCACACGGCACTCGGCACTCGGCACATGGCACACGGCACTCGGCACACGGCACTCGGCACACGGCACACGGCACACGGCACTCGGCACACGGCACTCGGCACACGGCACTCGGCACACGGCACACGGCACACGGCACACGGCACTCGGCACTCGGCACACGGCACTCGGCACTCGGCACACGGCACACGGCACGTGGCACGGCACGAGGTCACGGCCGGGAGGGAGGACGGCCAGGACGGGCAGACTCGGTCCTCCGCGGTCACTCCTGGCTGGTGCTGGCGGGACCCGTGGGCGCTGGGGCTCTCGGGGGACCCAGGCGGGGCGTAGGGGTGCTGAGGCTGGGAGGGGCGGCCGGGTTCCCCTGGTTGGGGAGACCGAGCTGCTTTTGGCAAGACCCGTGGTTCTCGTTTTGTCCTCGTTATAAAACAAAGCACATCCGTGGCAGCAAATGCAGACACTACTCGTACCAGAAAAGAAACGTTTAAAATAGCCCGAATCCCACTCGCCCGGAATACTCTGCTCAGGCTGCGGCCCGGCCTCCGGTGGCCCTGGGCGTGGAGCCGCGTGCGAGCGTGGTCCCCGCGGCCACGATGGAGTCCCGCCCGGTCCCCTCCGTCCGGTCCCCTCCTTCCCTCCCCCACTCAGGCGGCCGCCAGCCCTGCCTCTGCAGCTCCTTCCCCCACGCCGCCATGGCCCCGCCCCCGCCGCCGTGGCCCCTCACCCGCCGCCGTGGCCCCTCACCCGCCGCCGTGGCCCCACCCGCCGCCGTGGCCCCACCCGCCGCCGTGGCCCTCACCGCCGCCGTGGCCCCTCACCCGCCGCCGTGGCCCCTCACCCGCCGCCGTGGCCCCACACCACCGCCGTGGCCCCTCACCCGCCGCCGTGGCCCCCCCCACCCGCCGCCGTGGCCCCTCACCCGCCGCCGTGGCCCGCACCCGCCGCCGTGGCCCCTCACCCGCCGCCGTGGCCCCACACACACCGCCGTGGCCCCTCACCCGCCGCCGTGGCCCGCACACGCCATCGAGACCAGGTCGGTGAGAACAGGTCTCCCCGCCGCCCCGGGAAACACCCTTTGCAGACAGGTCAGCCCTGTGACGGCAGGAAAGGCAGTTTAAACACAGACGTTAAATGTGTTTTCGTCGACGTCAGAGCGGGATGGGCAGGGAGAGGGAGAGAGAGACATCAGTGATGAGAGAGAGACATGGACTGGCCGCTGCCTACATGCCCCCCACGGGGGATCCGCCCCCAAGGCGTGTGCCCTGTCCTGGAGTCGAACCCTGACCTCCTGGCTCATGGGCTGGCCCTCAACGCCGAGCCACGCCGGCCGGGTTGAAAAACACATTTTTCTCTTTAGTCCAGAACCTGCGAGGCGGAAACAGCACAAATGCTGCCTGGCTGAGGACGTGACGCCCAGAAGCGAGACCCTCGGCGGGGACACACCTTCGCCAGGACCTGGCGACATCGCTCCGGGGCTGCAAACTCCTCTGTGGACGCCCTCCCTCCCCCTCAGGGTGAGCATCCTGGGAGATGACCCCTTTGGGAGGGGACGAGGGTCAGGTGAGGTCACAAGGTCATAAGGGTGGGGCCCCCGCGGTGAGATCAGTGCCCTCCTAAAGAGTGACAGGCAGCCCTGGCCCCGCCCCTGGCCCCACCTCCGTGCTGCAGGCCCGGGCACCCTCCGCGGGAACTGTCGCCGGACCGCGTGGTGTCAGGCTCTGCGTCCAGGAGCCCCGGACAGGACGCCAGCCCCCGGCCGCCCTGATCTCTGCCCGGACGCCCGGTGTGTGAGCTCTAAGCAGCTTCCGGTGGAGTCCGGGCCGCGTGCTCGGCACAGACAGACCCGGCCGGCCTCTCAGCCCCCGAGGGGGGAGTCCACACACTTCACACGGCCTCCGCCCGTAACGAGCAGGAGGGGTAATTAGATTCCGGCTCGGGGTATATTTATGCGATTTCGTTACGTGCCCCTGAGCAAGCCTGGTTCCTCTGAGACGCGCGCTGAGTGAACAACGGAGCGATTTCCCGCCTCACCGGCGGGCGCCTGGGCAGGGAGCGGGGGACGGGCCCCAGCGGGGACACGGACAGGAGGGGCTGAGCCCACCGCCCTAGCCGAGCGGTGCCCGCGGCGCCCGAGCCTGTGCCCGCTGGGCGTGCTGTGCCGGCCCGCGGACAGCTGGGCTGTCCTCCGTGCCCCGGTGGCTCCGGGGCAGGAAGGCGGAGGGGACACGGGTTGTCCCTGGTGAAGCAGGGCTGGTGCCAGAGCCGCGCTGCACACAGGTCCCAGGAGATCAGGCCCAGAGCCCCAGCACCCACGGGTCCGGGCGAGCCCTGCCTGTGAGGGGCCTCCTGGTGCGGCTCCGTGGTGGTGACGGTGTCGGGGGAGGAGGATCGAGGACATATGGGGGGGGGGGCGCCCCAGCTGCCGGCACTGAGATGGAGAAGGAGGAGCAGGAAGGGAGAGGGGAGGAGGGTGACAGAGAGAACGGCCCTCCCACAGCCCGGAGGCTGCTGCTCCCTTTGGAGCTCCCCAGGCCCCACACCGCCACGGCCACGCCGACAGGCACCCTGATGTCCACCTGCAGGGGCACCTGTCCAGCACGGCCCGGGCTCCCGGCCGCCTTCCTGGAGGGACCGAGGTGGACGTCTCTGCCTCCTGCTCCGTCGGCGTCCCCAACCCCCCGCCCCTGCATAATCGGTCCTTCCTCACCCCACACAGCCCCGTCCTCAGTCCCGCCTCCCAGACACGGGGGCGTAACATCTGCTCTCACTGTTCTCCCCGGAGAACACACGCCTCCCCCACACCCGCACCCCAACGGGAGCACTGCCGCTCCCAGCAGCCAGGGACAGAAAACACAACGTGCGCTGCCCCGCCGCCACATCGCCTCGGCGAGAGCAGACCCCACAGAGGAGCCTCCGGGCGGGGCTCCCTGCCCCTCACGGCCGAAGTCTCGTCCAAGCTGGCAATCTCACCTTTTTATCTTGTTTTTAATATATCCCATCAATTTTTTACAGAGAGGAAGGGAGAGAGAGAGAGAGAATTAGAAACATCGATGAGAGAGAAACATCGATCAGCTGCCTCCTGCACACCCCACACTGGGGATGTGCCCACAACCAAAGTACATGCCCTCGACCGGAATCGAACCTGGGACCTTTCAGTCCGCAGGCAGACGCTCTATCCACTGAGCCAAACTGGCCAGGGCTTTACTTTTTATTTTATTAATTCAGAGAGGAAGGGGGAGGGAGAGAGAGAGAGAGAGAGAAACATCACGGATGAGAGAGCATCATGGATCGGCTGCCTCCTGCACGCCCCACACTGGGGATGGAGCCCCCACCCGGGCCTGTGTCCTGAGCAGGAATCGAACCCTGACCTCCTGGTTCATAGGTCAACGCCCAGCCCCTGAGCCTCCCGCCCGGGCATGTAAACTTTACTTTAATACCCACATGGAGTGGCAAGGAGGCCAGAGCCGACAGGGGCCAGGACAGGAAGTCCGGACCCCCCAGTCCTCGGGGTCCCCGCCAGAGGGGGTCCGGCGAGCAGCTCTCCCTGCCATCCGCCTCCTCTCACGGGCACTGGGGTCTCCTCTGCTCTCTCCCACTTTTCCCCCAAAATCAAGGAAGTGGCACGGTGAGCCTGCTCTGCGGGTGTAGATCCCTCACTGCCGGCAGCAGGGGGATCGGATTCGTTCTCACCGTGGCAGCAGCCACCGCGGCCACTCGCTTCACCCCAATGAGCCTGAGGGAGACGCCACGGCCCCTGATTTTATATCCCCCGTCCCCGCAGCTCCTGAGCCACCGCAACGACACCGTCCCTCCTCCCGGCCCCAGGTCAGGGCCCCGGGGTGGATCCGCGCTGACGGGGCCCAGGGGCGGGGCTCCCCCCCCCCAGGATCCAGCAGGAAAGACTCGGGAGGGGCAGGGCAGGCCGTGGGGTGCGAGCCTGAGCCGAGGCTCGGGGCGGGGGGGGGGGGGGGGGCGCGGGCGGAGGAGGGCAGCAGGCGGCTCGGAGGCCGGGCGTTTCTCAGGAATCTGAGACGGCGGATCTGAGCACACAGCCGCCGGATCAATACCCGCAGAAGCCGCCGCCACAAAGAGGCCTGCGCGGGGAGGGCGGCCGCCGGCCTTCGGGAAAAAATCGAACCCCCGCGGAAGGAAGGTGCCGGGCGGGGCTGCTGCTGGCCGGGCAGGCGGCGCCTCGGGAGCCGGTCTGCCGGGGGAGGGCAGGGCCGCTGTGGCCAAGAAGAGCTACATCACCGCGAAGACACAGACGCCGCTTAGACCACCTCTGGTTTGTCTGTCTGTTAGTCCTCACCTGACGACACTTGTCCGCGGGTTTTTAGGGAGCGAGAGGAACACTGATGAGAGAAAAACACATCGATGGGTTGCCTCCCGCACGCTCCCCGACCAGGGCCCGGGCCAGGGAGGGGCCTGCCACCGAGGTACGTGCCCCTGACCAGCATCGAACCCGGGCCCCTTCGGTCCGCAGGCCGACCGGCGCTCTGCCCACAGAGCCACACCAGCCGGGGCTAAACCACGTCAATGCTGTTACTTGGGGTGGGGCGGGGGGCCGTGTTTCTGGTTCCCAGGTCCCCCGGCGAGAGGCCGAGGGTCCCCCAAGTGCGGCGCTAACAGCGACCGCGCGCCCTGCGTCCCCTCCCCGCCGCCCGGCGCACCCCGGTGCGCATCCTCGCTGCCGGCTCGGAGTTGGCTCCCGCTCTAGAGCAGCTGGTCACCCGCCTCCTCTCCAAAAGCCCCGAGCAGGGGAGGGGGAGGGGGAGCGGGAGCAGGAGGGGGAGGGGGAGGGAGAGCGGGAGCGGGAGGGGCAGGAGGGGAGGAGGGTGGCCGGGCTGGGCCGGGCAGGATGGCCCCTGGACGGAGGCTGCACCGGCTGCAGCGCCTCCATGCCCACGCTCTGACCGCGCCGGCCCGGGGCCCTGGCACGAGGTGCCCCTGGACCGCAGCCCGGGGCTGGCTCTGCGGGCCGCCGCGCGGGCCTGGCGTGAGCGGCACTGCCCACAGGCTCCTAACACAAGCATCCGCTCCGCCCGGCTCCCGCTGCCCCTGCACCTGGCCCTCAGCACCCCACTTCCTGCGGCAGGCCGGCCGGCTCACCGGAGGGCCGCAGGCGGAGGGGGGAGGGGAGGAGGCGGCGGAAACCTGGCCATCCCGGTGCCTCCGGCTCGCCCACCAGGGCAGCCTCCAAGCCCAGAGAGCCCGCCGCTGTGCCCACAGCACGCTGGGACCACGCACGGGCCTGTCCCCCCCGCTCCCGGCTGATCCGTAATGCAGCGCTGGTGGCCGGCCGGGCACAGAGCAGGCCGGCGGGGCAGACAGGAGGGTGGGGGCACAGGCCCTGCCCTCCTCCGCCCCAGCACCCGCACAGGGGCCGCCCTGTCCCTGAGGCCCGAGGCCAAGGCTGGGCCCATCCCCGCGGTCCCAGAACCCCCTCCCCGCACCCCCACGGGGCCGCTCGGCGAGGAGCCCTCGGATTTCACAGCGTCTGTGGGGAGGGACTCCCTGCTCGGCTTTAAAAATAGAATAAAAACATGGAAACGCAGCCCTCGCTGCAGCGCCTTCGAGAAAGTCAGAGGCGCCGGAGCTGGTGCGGGAGGGCTCGGCGTGCGGCCCGAGCAAATGGGGATCCTGCGTGGGAGTTCCGAGCCTCACAGGAGGCCTCGCTAGCGTTTCCCATCCCCCCGGGGCTCCGCCCTGCGAGGCGCTCTCAGCGCCTCTGCCGTCCTTCCCATGAGCCTCCTCCTGACCCCGAGCGGTCACAGCGCCGGAGCGGCCCGGGGTCTCGCGGGCAGGCCTGTGGGCGAGAGGAGGGAGGGGAGCCTCCCTGACCCGGTGCAGGCCCCGGACCCGATGGCTGGGAACCCGTGGCCGTGGCTTCAGGTGACCCAGGGACGTGACTGTGTGCTGAGCACCTACTGTGTGCGGGCGCTGCGTCAGCCTGAGAGCACGGCCGAGGACAGGACCCTGCGGGGGTGTGTGTGTGTGTGTGTTTCCAGGTTAAAATACCAGACTGCTCTGCGGCCTTTCCTCCCCGCCCGCCTGCGGCAGCTGCAGAGCCCACCATTGGAACACCCGTCTTTCTGACCGGTTGTAACCGCCCCTCCCCGGGTGGGGGCCGGAGGTGGGTGCCAGCGCCAGCGGGGAGGGCAGGTGCGGGGAGGGCGGCCCTGGCGCTCGCTCGGCGCCGGCTGCCAGGTCGCCAGGGCTCTCGTGCGTTCCAGCGGCCCTCCTGGAGCGCGGGTGGTGGCCTTGGCCGGCGGACAGCACGTTCTTGGATCCCGAGAAGCACAATCATGGCGGCCGGTCTGCCGGCGGGGAAGTATGCAGCACACGCCATGTATAAATAATATCGATTCCTCTGCCTTCACGAGTTACCCGTCCGCTGCTGCCTGCTGAGCATCGATAATCAGAAGCTGACTCCCCTGTAGACATTGCACCCTGAGGACGCAGCCAGCCCCAGGCTGGGCATCTAGAGGAGGCTCAGGCTGTCTTCCAGAACAGCCCAGCACCTTCCAGAACATTCCGGCACCTTCCAGAACAGTCCGGCACCTTCCAGAACAGTCCGGCACCTTCCAGAATAATCCCGCACCCTCCTAGGCATGACCCCTCCCTTCCATCGACTTCCCTCACCGAGCCCAGCAGAGAGGAGTGGCTCAGGCACGCACCTGACCCCCCTGTTGGAGGCAGGCTGCTCTCTTGGCAGCCGACCCCGGTTCTGGGAAAGCAGTGGCACACAATCCAGGGTTCGCGTCCAGGCTGCAGGGAAGGAGGCGGATATGGCCGGACACACAGCCGGGCCGCACCTGCAGGGCACCGCCTGGCTGTCGCCAACCCGGGGGGAGAACCGGGCCGCTTCCTCTCCGGGCCGGACACCACGGAGGCCTCCGATGGAGCCGCGGCTCCTCGTCCCTCTGGCAGCACCCGCCCAGGCCAGGCACGCCTCCACCTCCACCAGCCTGCAGCGCGCTGCTAGCCACGCAATCTGGGCTCAGTACCCGCCCGGCCCCGCCCGGGCCCTCACCAGCCAGAACGGGGCTAACGGCACAAAGCCCGATCCCCGCCCGCCTACCGGCTGCCGGCACCCAGTGCTGAGCGGGACCCGCGAGGCAAGGGCTCCTCCATGTTGAGGGGAAGCAGAGACGCTGCTTCGAAGCATCTACAGCCCAACGCGCAGCAGGTGCACCCGCCAGGACGCGCTTCTGTTCCTCCTCGTCAGGCAGGTGCGGCTCCGGAAGCCGGGCTGTCAGCTCCGGGAGCCGGGAGGGGCCTCGGCGGACGGCTCCCGGTCCCCTGTGTGCGCTGGGCCCCGAACTCCCACGCACGGCGCCGCTCTGCCCAGGACCTGGGAGGACACACACCTGCCCGTCTGCCTTCCCATCGCCTCGCTGGCCAAGCATCCTGTCCGTCCGTCCGAGTGAGAACGGCATCAGACCAGGCGGGCGAGGGCACGGCGGCCACAGCCCGGCCTCCTCCTCCAGCCGGTGAGCCAGCCCCGGGGCCCCCCACGGCCGCCGGGGACCCCTCACCCAGCCCCGGGGCCCCCACGGCCGCCGGGGACCCCTCACCCAGCCCGCGGGCCCCACACGGCCGCCGGGGACCCCTCACCCAGCCCCGGGGCCCCCACGGCCGCCGGGGACCCCTCACGCAGCCCGCGGGCCCCACACGGCCGCCGGGGACCCCTCACCCAGCCCCGGGGCCCCACACGGCCACCGGGGACCCCTCACCCAGCCCCGGGGCCCCCACGGCCGCCGAGGACCCCTCACCCAGCCCGCGGGACCCCCACGGCCGCCGGGGACCCCTCACCCAGCCCCGGGGCCCCCCCACGGCCACCGGGGACCCCTCACCCAGCCCCGGGGCCCCAACGGCCGCCGGGGACCCCTCACCCAGCCCTGGGGCCCCACACGGCCGCCAGGGACCCCTCACCCAGCCCCGGGGCCCGCCTCTACGCGGAGAGCAGTCCGGGCAGAAGGAATCTTGGTCCGGCTTCCTCCTGCCTTGACCCCCTTTTCCCACTGTCCCTGTGGATGCTCCCGAAATACTGCGGAGATTCCCGCCCGGCAGTGCGGCGCGGGCACGTGCTCTCTGGGCTGCGGCCACCCTCACACGCGTGGCCAGGTGCCGGCCGTCCCACCCTCACACGCGTGGCCAGGTGCCGGCCGTCCCACCCTCACACGCGTGGCCAGGTGCCGGCCGTCCCACCCTCACACGCGTGGCCAGGTGCCGGCCGTCCCGCCCTCACACGCGTGGCCAGGTGCCGGCCGTCCCGCCCTCACACGCGTGGCCAGGTGCCGGCCGTCCCGCCCTCACACGCGTGGCCAGGTGCCGGCCGGCCCGCCCTCACACGCGTGGCCAGGTGCCGGCCGTCCCGCCCTCACACGCGGGGCCAGGTACAAACAAGCACCCGCCCCCCGCAGCGGCACGGAGGCAGGGCTGGAGCGCTGTGCACGCAGCCGCCTCGCTGTGGCCGGGAGTGGCGTGGTCCCGCTCTTCGCTATAATTAATCTCGGGTGGGAGACAGAGTCTGTCTCTGGTTCCTCCTAGTTCCCACCCGGAACGGCGCATCACAGGGGCCCAGGACACCTCGTGGTTCCCCGCCTCCCCTCCACAGAGTGCACCGCCCTGGCCACGGCCACGCGTGGAGGGCTGAGGGCCTGCCCCAAGCCGCCCCACTTACGGCGAGGCCGAGGGAGCCATGCATGCGGGTAACCATGGCAACGTCCAGAAGTTAAAAAAAAAAAAAAAGTTTGTGAGTTGTCACAGACACAGGACAGATGAGGGAGGGCTGCGGGGCCCGGTGGGGCTCAGAGGCCTGGCCTGCAGCCGGCAGGGGAGTGTGCGTTCATACAGGGAGTCTGGGGGTGTCCAGGAGGTAAGCACACACGACACACATGTATACACACCTGCTCACGTGCACACATAAGAACATGAGCGTACATGTGTCATCTGCACCACGTGCACATATGCACAACTGTGCACTGCACTCTTGCACACACAAGCACGTGTGCACGCATATGCTATGTGTCACTGCTTGAGCGCGCACACATAATGCACACGCGTGTGTGTGAACAGGTGCTCATGTACACACACGCACACACAAGCACACTCTAATCTCAGGTGGGGTCACCATCTGCTCCACGAACATCCCACTTTGTGGCTCTCACGGTGCCAGCTGCCCAGGAGACAACCCCCCTCAATGCGCGACCCAGGACTTGCCCGCAGGCCCCACCGCTCACCCCACTGCCAGGAGGCCCCGGGGTCTCCCGGCCCCACCCCCACGGCGCTGAGTCCATCGGACCCTCACAGCCGCTCCGGAGCCTCACCCCTCCCAGGGCTCCGCCTGAGTGACGGTGACTGGCTCTCCCCACGGCCGCCTCCGGCGGTGCCGCCGTGACTGCCATCAGCAGGCAGCAGGCCGTAAATCCTCCTCCTGCCGCTCGGTGCTCGGGCCGGCCGCCCTGCCAGCCCAGCCCTTGCCGCACTGAAGGTGACAGAGGGAGGGGGCAGGCGGGGAAGAGGCCGGTGGGCCGCGCGGAGGCAGAGCGAGCGGGCGGAGAGCAGGGAGCGTGCCTCGTGCTGAGCCCGCACACACAGAAGCTGCTCTGCAGCCTCAAGGGGAGGTGGCGAGGCTGTGCTGTGTGCGGGGTGCCCTGGGCCACGGCCTCCCGGGCCCTGTCTATGCGCCTGCCTCCCAGGCCCCCGAGCAGGCAGCCCGGGGTGTCCTTCAACGCCAGCCCCTGGGGTGTCTCCTCTCGGCACCCCCTCTCCTCCGGGCACCCCCTCTCCTCGCTGGACCACCGCAGAGCCCCGAGCCAAGCCCGTGGGGAGGAAAGAACATCCCCACCCCCGGCCTCACTGTGGACAGCTGGGCGCGGCGGCGGGCACAGCGACCTCCCCGTGTGAGGCGGCCCAGGCCCCGGGACGGCGCTGGCCCAGAAGGCGGGGCTCAGGCCCCTCCCACAGGCGAGTACCTTCCGGAATGTCAGGTACATTAAGGCACTCCAGGCAGCGAGCATCACAGCTGTTATGGCGACACACTTCCTCTAACGCGCGTCTGCCAGCGCTCCTCGCTTCCTGAGAGATCACCTGGGGCCGCCATGTCCCCGTCTGGTCCTGGGGGCGTTCTTCCCCGGGTCCGAGCACGGCGTCTGATCCCGACCGCGGCAGGCAGGGGGCGGTCACTTCCCCCGCGGGCGGTCTCCGTGGTGACATGTGACAAGGACAGAGGACACGGGGGAGGGAGGGGGCGGAGACTGCCCTGGGAGCACGCCAACGCTCTGCCGTCTGCGATGCGCTCCTTCTACTTTTATTTTTTAAAATATGATTTTACTGATTTCAGAGGGAGAGGGAGAGGGAGACAGAAACATCAACGATGAGAGAGAATCCCTGACAGGCTGCTCCTGCTCACCACACTGGGGATCGAGCCTGCAACCCGGGCCTGTGCCCTGACCGGAATCGAACCGGGACCTCCTGGTTCATAGGCTGGCGCTCAGCCCCTGAGCCACAGCGGCCGGGCACAAGATCTACTTTTAAAAGGAGATTCCAGCCGAAACCGGTTTGGCTCAGTGGATAGAGCACCAGCCTGTGAACTGAAAGGTTCCGGGTTCGATTCCGGTCAAGGGCATGTACCTTGGTGGCAGGCTCATCCCGGGGGGGGGGGGGGCATGCAGGATCTCTCATCGATGTTTCTGGCTCTCTATCCCCTCTCCCTTCTTCACCGTAAAAAATCAATAAAAATATATATTTTTTAAAAAAGGAGATGTCAGCCCTCGGAGGGAGGGGGGAGGAGGGGGCAGGGGAGCCCCCATGGACAGCCCATCTCCCCGCTTGCGCCCGGGCCGGCTGGGGAAGAGGTGCTCAGCTCGGCAGGCGGTCAGAGGCACACGCTGTGGCGGGCACGCCCTCCGGCAGCAGGCACAGGTGCACCACGACCCCGGCCCGGCCGGACGCAGGCAGAGCGTGGGCAGGGCTCAGCGCCGTCTCCAGCATCGGCCGGGGCAGCCCCGCCCGGGAGAGAGGAAAACGCGCTCCACAGAGCGGCCTTAGCCACACGGAACGTTTTCCCAGACTCCAACACGAGGCTCTCCCGGTGAGGACCAGGGCGCGGCTTCCTGTCCCTCCCAGAGGCCATCGGGTCAAATGCACCAGACAGACGCCTGGGCGCTAAGATAGAGACACCAGCTGTCTGGGTGTAGATGACACGGCCACTCCCCCGAGAACAACCATCCGCACCGTCCACGCCTCCGCCACGTCTCTGTCCCCAATCTTAGAACGCGCTGCGGCCAGCACCCCCAGAGGGGGCGCCAGCACCCCGTCTCCCGGGGCCTGGGAGAGGCCCGTGTCCCTGCAGCGGGACCAGCCAGGCCTGCCGACGTGGCGTGGCCCCTCCGATGAGGGGGTTAAGATTCCGGAGACACGCACACTCCCCAGGGGTTTGGAAAGCCGCGGTGAGCCCGCCCCGAGCGAGAAGCAAGGCCGTCCCCACGCTGAGCCGTCTGGGTGGGCGGAGTCGCCGGGGCTGAGCCGGGCCGGGCCAGGGCATCGCGGGCTCTCACCGTGTGTCGCCGGGGTCGGCTCCTCCTGGCGTGTTGGTGTTGGTTTTGGTGGAGGGATCTCTGAGGTGAGAAGACACCGGGGCGGAGGGCGGCACACGGGTTCCCGCCCTCGACCACACACAGGGCGAGGCCGCCTCCAGCCTCCCCGGCGGAGCGGGCGGCCGGCCGGCAGCCGCTGTCTGTCCACCCCGGCCGGGCGCCCCTCTGCACGCGACTGGTTCCTGCAACAGCCACCTGCTCCCGCCTGCCTCCTGGCCCCGGGCTCGGCCAGCCGACTCCCCCCGCGCCGGCAGACAGCTGGCAGGGCCCGCGCCAGCGCCGAGGCCGCCGTGGACGGAGGGTGCTGGCAGCTGCCCTGCCCACACGCCGTTACTCTGGAATCCCGGGAGGAAGCGCTGCGTGCAACCACCAACCAAAGCCACGGGGAGACGCGGCTGAAGGGCTTGCGGGCCCTCTCCCTCGCGGCCGGGAGCACGCTCCGACTGCAAACAGCTAAACCTCGAGACAAAAGCCGCCTGCCCGCAGGGAGCTGCTTCGCTCCTGGTCCTGAGGAAACCCCCGAGCCCAGACCCTCCCCGCCCCGCCCCACAGGCCGAGCCCACCCCACCCCACCCGGCGGAGCGGCGGAGCCAGCGCACTCACGGGCACACCGCCAGCCCGGCGCCCTCCCCAGGCCGCCTTGCTCCTTAGGTGCCGACTCCCAACACCCTCCGAAGAGCCACGTGAGGCCGCGAGCACTCCCACACACGGCGACAGCCCGGCCGGCAGGGCGCAGCGGCTGAGCCCCGGCCCAGGAGCCAGGAGGTCAGGGTTCCATTCCCGGTCAGGGACAGGCCCGGGTGGCGGGCTCCATCCCCACCGGGGACATGCAGGAGGCGGACGGTCTATGATCCTCTCTCCTCACTGATGGTTCTATCTCCCTTTCCCTTCCTCTCTGACATCAGTAAAATATATATATTTAATAATAATAATAATAATAAAGTGGCAGGCCTTGTGCTCTTTACTATCTCGTCGCCTCCCGTGGCATATTCCCACATCGCCTTATGTGCTGGAGAAGCTGTGATTGCAAATGAACGGACTGAGTGCCTGGCACCTAAAAAGATGCATTTTGTGAGCCAAATCCGTCCACATCTCCAGGTGCTTCCTTAAGCGAGATTCTCCCGTTCCTGACTGTGGATCCCAACCCGGAACAAGACCCCTCTGCATGCTCGGTCCCACTGCTGTCCAGGGACGCCCTGAGGGCCAGCCCCACCTCGCACGGGTGCCCCTCAGACAGGATGGGGGACAGGAAGGAGAGACACGGACAGCCAGGGCAGAGGGGATGGGGCCAGCCGTTATCCTATATAATAAAAGGCTAACGTGCAAATAGACCAAATGGCGGAACAACGGAACCACAGGTCGATATGACATGAGCTGACCACCAGGGGGCGTGTGTGGAACAAAGCAGTCCTCGGCTCCGGTGGGACGGTGGAGCAGGTGGGCAGGGGTGCGAGACCAAGGCAGGGTGTGGGACACTGTCATCGGGGTGAACCTCTGGTGATTACTGAAAATTCTTCCCTATCACTCGGCACCATCACCGGGTGCAAGCAGCAGCTGCCAGCCCTGATGACCCCTGAGGGCTTCTCCACCTCCCCCTGCTCCTGAGGGGCGATCGGGGCAGCAGCCAGCACTCACATCACTGCTGGTGCCGGCCCCAATCGCTCCATGCTGTCAGCCGGTGCAACCGGGGGCGGGGGCGGTGGGAGCAGGGCTGCTGGCAGACAGGGGGCTGGGGCTGTGGCGGGAGGAGCCGGGCAGGGGCACGGAGGATGGACTGAGACCTTCCCCTGTGCTCATTGCAGCCTCGAGGCCCACAGTTCCTTCTGAGGTGCACGAATTCGTGCACTGGGCCCCAGTCAATAAATAAAAGGAGCCAGCGGCCCAAGGGGAAGCTCTGCAGAAGCAGCAGAGAAAGAGAGAGAGAGAGAGCTGGCGGTCGGGCTGTTCCTGAGCCCATGGAGACAGCGTGTCGCTCTGTGAAAGACGGGGGCAGGTGGGGGGGGTTGGGGAGTGGCAGCCAGTGAAGGAGACTGGGCACAGACTGGCTGCGTTTGGATGTGGGGAGAGGCGGGTGCCAGGGGAGTACCCCATCCCAGGTGTTGGGGGGGGGGGTGCTGCGAAGTGGCTGTTCCCCTCCACTCGTTTAAAAATAAAATATCCCTCACCCCGTGTCGGCGGCGCGTCAGCTCCCATTTGTCTTGGTAACAGAGTGTGGAGCAGGAGCGAGGACATAAATAAACACGGAGCTGCACGCCGCGGGCCGGGACAGGAGGCAGGCCCCGCGCTGCCACCTGGAGAGACATTTCCATTCCCAGGCGACGCGGCGGCGTGTGGGAGCCGCCTGCACAGGCTCCCCGGGCCTCTGCGAGCCGCACCACCCCCCCGGCCGCCACCCTGACACCTCCGGGCGCGGGGGGAGCCTGTGGTGCAGCACCGGACAGCTGTGTGCAGAGCACCGGACAGCTGTGTGCAGAGCACCGGGCAGCTGTGTGCAGAGCACCGGACAGCTGTGTGCAGAGCACCGGACAGCTGTGTGCAGAGCAGCGGACAGCTGTGTGCAGAGCACCGGACAGCTGTGTGCAGAGCACCGGACAGCTGTGTGCAGAGCAGCGGACAGCTGTGTGCAGAGGCGGGTAACCCCTGCACCCTGACCCGGAGCAAGGCTCCGGCTTCCATGCGTCACCAGTAGTGGGGCCTGGAGTCAGGTGAGGGGGGCCATCAGAGAGGGGTGCAGGGGAGAGGCAGCCCCGGCCTGGACCAGCAGGCTAGGACGGGACTGGAGAAGAATATTCCCCCCGCCACCACCCCAGCTCCTCCTGTCAGCCAGGGTCTCTCCGCGTCTCCGCGCCCCATGGCGATGCTCAGAGCTGAGTGAGCGGCGGGAACAGCCACGTCCCTCTGACCCGGTCCCCGGAGCTTCCCCCTGCCTCCTGCCTCCTGCCAACCCCCTCTGGGCCTGGGCTCTGCGAGGCCTGGGGCAGGCAGGGTGATGGGGAGCTCAGCGCCCCAGCGGCTCCAGGACAGCGGGTGGAGGGCGGACTGCAGGCCCCTGACCCTGTCCGTGGTGCTGGCTCCGCTGCAGCCCCAGCAGCAGGGGGCGCCGGGGCTTCGCTGCAGCCCGCCTCCCGCCTGGGGGTGCCGGGCCGGCCAGAGACGCCGCCTGTGCCAGGCTTTCCTGGGCTCCCGGCTGCTCCCTGTGACCTGAGGTGACCCTGGAGGGTGGCTCAGAGCGGCCCGGGCCCCTGGAGGGTGGCTCAGAGCGGCCACCGGAGTCCTCTTGCTATGGGGGGGATCTTCCCGAAAACCCCAGCCACCGAGCACCAGCCCCCAGCCATGGCCAGCCCGCCCTGGCTCGCAGGCCCAGGCTCTCCGCTGAGCGCGCCCTCCACTGCGCCCGACGCCTCACCCCCGGGGGCGGCCCTGCCCCTCCCGGAAGCTCCCAGCGGGAATGAGGGGGTTCAGCGCTGCCCCGGAGCGCGCCCTGCGCCCTCACCTGTGCCCACGGGGAGGGGGGGGGGCCTCCGGCTCCAGGGGGAGCGAGGGCAGCCTTGTCCTCCGCACCGGGAGAGCTCGCGCCCAGGAGGTGGGGGTACGGGGGGGGGCGCACCCCGAAGCCACTGCAGGGCGCTCCTCCGCCAGGGAAGCCGCCGCCCGCAGCCAAGAGCCCTCCGCAGGCCGGCAGGGGGCGCTCACCCTGAACTTGTCTCCCTCGCCGGTCGCCCCGGCGGGTCCGGTGGCCTCGGGGTCACCGCCCCGATCCCCGCGCCGATGAGGACGCCCCGCAGCTGCGCGCGCACGAGGCGCCGGTTCCGCCGCAGATGTTCCCACTCGTTCCCGGCGGTGTCTGCACACCCGGAGCCCCCGGCCCTGGAGCCCTGCGCCCCGGGACCCCCCTCCCCCCAGCCCTGCCCCTGCGCCTGCCCCTGCCTGGCGCCCAGGGCACCCCCACGCCGCCTGTGCTTTCGCAGGAAACAAGCGACCTGCCCTGGACAAGCCACTAACCTGGGGCGCCCCCGCCCCAGGGAGGAGCGGCCCGCAGGGGGCGAGGGAAACGGCGCCGGCCCGGGAGCGGTGGCGCTGGGAGGGGCGGGTGTGACCCCCAGGACCCCCTCCACGTCAGCCCGGACCCCAGGCCGCTGGGGCAGGACTAGAGCCCACTGTCCCTCCAGCCGGGCGGGCTCCCAGCCTGCGCCCCGGGCCCCGCGTCCCCGGGCCCAGGGCGCTGCGGACACACGGCCCGGGAGGCTCCAAGCCCGGCGTCTGCGACCTCCGAGGACACCCCACGGACCTCGGGGCCGCCGGGAGAAAGTTTGGCCAGGGCCGTGCCCGCCCCTGGGTCACCCCCGCCGCCGGAAGCCCGGGTCCGTGGAGCCCCTCGGGCCGCGCGGGAGACGCGCCGGGATCGCCCCGCTGCCCCCTCCGGCCTGCCTCCTGGGGTCACCCCTCCTCCGGGGGCCCTCGGCGCTCCGGCCGGGCCTGGGCGCCGCAGCAGAGCCGCTGCCCCCCGCGGGGCCGGGGCAGGGCCGGGTCTCCGTGCGCCTCCCCCCCACCCCGCCAGCCCCGGTGCCCCCGCCGCCGCCGCCGGGATCCCAGTCTCCATGGAGCCGCCTCCGCGTTCCCGCATCGCCCTCCGGCCCGCCGGGCCACGTGCCCGGACCCCGAACCGGAGGGACCGGAGCCCCGACCCCACGCGGAGCCCCTGACCGGAGGGCGCCACCCCGGCCGCCCCTGCCCCCCTCCTCCCCCCCCAGCGGATCCTGGGCCGCCCCCCACCCCCGGCGGCAATGACCGAGCGCGGCGGCCGGGCCGCTACTCACCGCTCAGCGCTGCCCGCGGCTGGGCCCGGGGTCCGGGCGGCCATGGCCCCGCTGCATCCTGGCCGCGGGCGGCGGGTCCGGGAGGCTCCGGCCGCGTCTCCGGCGACCACGCGGGCGGCGGCCGCGGTCCTCGGAGGCTCTGCCGCCTGGCGCTCCGCTCGCTCCTTCCCGCAGCCTCCGCTCCCTCCGCTGCGCCTCTCCCCCTCCTCCCCCTCCTCCCGCCTCCCCCTCCTCTCCCGGCCGGGCTCTGGCTGCAGCCGGCGGAGCGGAGACGGAGACGAGGCGCACGCGGCGGCGGCGGGCGGTGCGCGGCCCAGGGAGGGGGCTCCGCGCGGGGAGGCGGCGGCACCAGACGCGCCCCGGCCCGCAGCCCAGCCCCGCGGAGCCCGGCGCCCGGCGATGGGTGCGGCGGGCGGGGTGAGGGCCCTGGGGGGTCTCCCTCAGGCGCCGCCCTCCGCCCAGAGCCCGCCTCCTCCCTCCTCCCGCCGCGGGTGGGAGCCAGCAGCCCCCAGGTCCCTGCGGCCCGTCCCCGCGCTGGCCAGGAAGGACCACCCCAGGGAGCCCACAAATGGGGGGAAGCCCCCACTCCTCCGCTCGCCGGGCTGCCTCTCTTCCCACGGTGCCCGCACTCGCCTGCTTTTTAGGCCTGAAACCTGGGCCCTGGCCTGGGGGGCTGGGGGGCAGCCGGCCACACAGGGTCCAGGTGCCACATCAATGGGGCTCAGCTGGGGGTTTGCCTAGAATCGGAAGAGCGGGAAGCCCCTGTCCCCTCCCAGGCGTCCCTAACGGGGGAAGGGGCCGGCTGTAGGGCCGGGGAGGGTCTCCAGCTTGGGTGGGGGGGGGGACTGGGGACCCTGGGCTGACCGGCTGAGAGGGGCAGTGGGGCAGCGAGGGCGCCCTTTGGCACCGGGCAGGCCAGAGGCCGGATTGTCCCA
Organism: Nyctalus aviator; assembly: GCA_036971965.1. Taxonomy (NCBI): domain Eukaryota; kingdom Metazoa; phylum Chordata; class Mammalia; order Chiroptera; family Vespertilionidae; genus Nyctalus; species Nyctalus aviator. Next base: position 46,598,786 of record CM072937.1, read on the forward strand.
AACGGGAGGCAGGTCGGGCAGGGCCTCCATCCTGTTTTCTAAGCAAAAGACAGACAGACGGACACAGTGCCAAGACCCCAGCACTGATGAGCAGGGCGGGGGGCGGGGTGCTGCACCCTAAGACAGCCTCCATCTAAAGACAAATGGAGCCCAGTGTGGGACGTGCAGGAGGCAGCTGATCCAGGATTCTCTGTCATCACTGATGTTCCTCTCTCTCTCTCCCTCTCCCTTCCTCTCTGAAATCAATAAAAATATTTTTAATATATTTTATTGATTTTTTACAGAGAGGAAGGGAGAGAGACAGAGAGCTAGAAACACCGATGAGAGAGAAAAATATACTTGCTGCCTCCCGCACAACCCCCACTGGGGATGTGCCCGCAACCAAGGTACATGCCCTTGACCGGAATCAAACCCGGGACCCTTCAGTCCCCAGGCCGACGCTCTATCCAATGAGCCACACCGTTTTCGGCACTAAAAATATTTATTTTTAAATTAAAATAAATAACAACAGATGGAAACCTGGCCCAGGTTATTCCATTTCCGGAAGCTTCTCCTGGGACAGTGATAGCCCTCCTCTATGTGACCGCCTGCTTCTCCACGAGTGGCCCAAAGCTGGACATGGAGCCCGGTTCAGCAAGGCCTGAGAGGTTTGAGCCGAGAAGAGAGGGCCACAGCCCAGCTCCTGGGTGCCCGGTGCCCGGTCTCCTCGCCGCCCCCCGCCTCCCTGCAGGCACGGAGGCCAGACGGCGCCTGAGACCAGGGGCCAGTGCTCCCGGAGGAGCCTGCGCTGGGGGCCCGGCCAGCCGGCCGGCCCGCGGGATCGCGCCGTGCAGGGTGGGGTTAGCTGCTCGGCCTGCAGCTGAGCCGACGAACGCCCTGTCTCGGAGCAGGGCAGCGGCTGGCGGATTGAACGGCTCCCCCGCTTGCAGGGGCAGCGTCGGAGGGGGGTCCTATGCGCTCCTCACACCAGGACAGGCGGCAGGTGCTGCTGCAGGAGAACATTTGGGAGCAGAGAACGGCCGGAGGGTGAGGTGCGGGGGAGCAGTGAGGAGTCTTGGCAGACGGGCCACAGCGCCAGGCACGTCCGGGTGCGAAGCCAAAGGGCGGGGGGGGAGGGGGGGGGGCGGGGGTGCAGGACTCGGGACAGCGTCACGTGTGGGTGGGAGAGGGCGTCCATTATTTAACTCAGGAACTCTCCCAGAGTGAGTTTCCACGTGTTCCACACACAGAGGCCCCTCGTCATGGACACAAAACCCCGGCCGGCACGGTCCCTGCGTGAGGGCCTGGAGGACCCGCGGGAGGAGGAACCACGGGAGGAGGAGGACCAGGGGGAGGAGGAGGACCAGCGGGAGGAGGACCAGAGGGAGGAGGACCAGGGGGAGGAGGAAGACCAGAGGGAGGAGGACCCGCAGGAGGAGGACCAGAGGGAGGAGGACCCGCGGGAGGAGGACCAGGGGGAGGAGGACTCATTGCAGAGGAGGACGCACCGGGGAGACCAGCGGGAGGAGGACTCGCTGTGGAGGAGGAGGACCAGCGGGAGGAGGAGGACCAGGGGGAGGAGGACCAGGGGAGGAGGACCAGCGGGAGGAGGAGGACCAGCGGGAGGAGGACTCGCTGCGGGAAGAGGCTGAGCCGCGGGAGGAGGACGCACCGGGGAGCCCAGTGGGATGGGGGTGGAGGGTCTGCAGGGGCGGTGCCTCCCATGTGCCAGGGGACAGGCTTTCCAGCCTGGAACCGCTTCCCGGGCCGAATCAACAGCCACACGGGCGACTGGAGTGAAAACCCTGAGCGTGCACGCGCTCCGGTGAACCTCCACGGCCCCGCCTCCCAGGAGGCCCCGGGGATGGGCTCCGCACAGGGAGTCGCTGTGAAGGAGGCCCCGGGGGGGCGGACACGCAGGCCCGTGAGCGGGAGCAGGAGGCGCCCACGGGCGCAGGAGGCGGCCAGGAGGGTGGCGTCCAGACGAGGGCAGGTCACAGGTCCCCCGTCCGGCACACAGACGGCCCAGGCTGCCGCCACCACATGCCTGCTTGTGCGGGGCTGCTCGTGAGCACCGGCTGAGCTGGGCCGGGGTTCGACCTGGTCGTGGCCGGTGTAGACCAGGTCCCAGTGGCTGGCCGGCTCTCCTCTCCACATGGAACTAGACACTGCCTGAGCCATCATCTCCCCCTCCTCCCCAACACCCCCCGGGAACGGGGTCACCAGGGGTGGCGCCAGGCAACCTCGCCCGTGGTCCCTCCTTGGTGCCCTTGGTCATTTCAAGCAGGTGGCCCTGCTGTCCACGCCGTTTCTAGAAAGTTCTTCCTTCTCCTTCACCACAGCCCTGTCCCGGGGGCCGCTCTCTGCACCTCCGATTGCTTCCCCACTTCAGAGCCGGGGGCGAGGTTGGTCGCCCTTCGGCACAGCCCATTCTACAGATGAGAAAACCGAGGCTGAGCGACCGCGCCTGGGGGCCGTGACCACATCTCCCACGCAGGGGAGCCCGTCGCGTGCCCGCCGTGGCACGCACAGGTCCAGACGCAATCTTTCACGTCAGGGCGGGCAGCTCTGTCGGTCCGGGTGCGTGCCGTCTGACATTTATCCCGGGAGGAAGGGGAAGGCTCGCACCACGAGCGAGGACGGGACTGCCAGCGGGAGGGTGGCCGGGCCCATCCGCAGGGCACGCACCTCGCTCTGCCCGGGCGGAGGGCGCGCACGGCAGCCTGGGCGGCCGCGAGGGGCTGAGCGGAGGGCCCCAGGCGCCTCCTACCGCGGACGCTGAGGGGGATGCACGGATATCCCTGAGCTCAGCCTGTGGCTGCACCATAGCACCCGCCCAGAAACAAATTAAAAATAGGGAAGCCCGTCCCCCGGTGCTGCCGGATTGCTAGGCAACCCCGGGCCTGTGGGAGGAGGCCGCCGAGCTCCGCAGGGAGGGCGCTCTGGGCCTGCGGCGAGGACGGCTCTGAGCACCGCCCGGGTCGGGCGGGCGCAGCGGCGCACGCCGCCAGGACAGACGGACGGACGGCAGAGAGGAGAGGGCGCGGGTGCCACGGGATGCGACAGCCCGACACACAGGAAGATGCACCCCATTCCCCGTGCTCCCAGCGCCCAGGCTTCCCGAACTGTGAGGGCAAAACACCTGCCTTTTCACTGACACCCTCCCTCCCCCGTCTTCTTCACCATCTTCAGCGAGAGGTGGCTGAGTGGGGCAGGAGCGGGGGACAGGGGGACAGGGTGTGTCGCACAGCGCTGGGGAGGGGGTGGGGGGTGGAGAGCCGGGCGGGGCGGGGGGCACTGTGCCCCCTCCGGGGCGGGGCGGAGGGGCGCACCTGCTCCATCCTCACAGCGCAGCCCCCCAGAACCACGCGGAATGTGGGTGCTAAAACCTCGACTACGACCAGGAAACGCTTTTAGGAGGGGGGGCGGCGGGGCATCGTCATTTCCCTCTGACCTCCGGGCCCTTGAGGAGCAGAGGCGGAGCCCGAGCCCCTGGCCTCGGCGCGGGGGGCACCGGCACAGACGCCGCGTCCGTGGGCCGCCCGCCCCGGAGCCAGCGCCCACACCTGCCGGCCCGGCTCAGGGCTGAGCGCCCACCTCCGAACCAGGAGGTTCCGATCAACGATTCTCTCTGCTCATTGACGCTCTCTCTCCCTCTGCCTTCCTCTCCGAACTCCGTAAAAAATCAATTTTTTAAAAAGGACCCCACAGTCAGGACAACGCACAATGTCCCGGCCACCAAAGCAAAGCAAAGCAGGACATGGCTGCCTCCTGCGGGTTTGGAAGCGATGGGCCGGGCCGGGGTTCGGGCTGCGGGGCGCGGGCCGGACGCGGGAGGAGGGCGGCGGGTTGGCCCTCGGCGCTCAGCGTGGGGCCTCTCACTCCGGGACGCGGCTGTAGGAACTCACCGGAGGAGACAGGGGACGGCTCACAGGCTCATCGCCCGAGCGCCGGTGGGTCGCAGGTGGGAGAGCAGCTCCGCGTGACGCCGTCTGGGAGGCGGCCCATGGCGGCGTCTGTGCGTCCACGGGGCGGCGTGTGAGGAGGCGTGTGAGGCAGGGTGTGAGATGAGTGAGTCGGCGTAAGGGGCGGACTCACACATCTCCTCACATGCCGCCTCACACTCCTCCTCACACGCCGCCTCACACGCCTCCTCACACGCCGCCTCACACGCCTCCTCACACGCCGCCTCACACGCCTCCTCACACGCCGCCTCACACGCCGCCTCTCACACCGACTCACACTCCTCACACGCCACCTGCCACACCGCCTCACACGCCGCCTCACACGCCGCCTCACACTCCGCCTCACACTCCTCCTCACACGCCTCCTCACACGCCACCTCACACGTCTCCTCACACTCCTCCTCACACTCCTCCTCACACTCCGCCTCACACGCCGCCTCACACGCCTCCTCACACTCCGCCTCACACTCCTCCTCACACGCCTCCTCACACGCCACCTCACACGTCTCCTCACACTCCTCCTCACACTCCTCCTCACACGCCTCCTCACACGCCGCCTCACACGCCGCCTCACACGCCTCCTCACACGCCTCCTCACACGCCGCCTCACACGCCGCCTCACACGCCTCCTCACACGCCTCCTCACACGCCTCCTCACACGCCGCCTCTCACACCGACTCACACTCCTCACACGCCACCTGCCACACCGCCTCACACGCCTCCTCACACGCCGCCTCACACGCCTCCTCACACGCCTCCTCACACTCCGCCTCACACTCCTCCTCACACGCCGCCTCACACGCCGCCTCACACGCCACCTCACACGCCTCCTCACACGCCTCCTCACACGCCTCCTCACACTCCTCCTCACACTCCTCCTCACACGCCGCCTCACACGCCACCTGCCACACCGCCTCACACGCCTCCTCACACGCCTCCTCACAATCCGCCTCACACTCCTCCTCACACGCCTCCTCACACGCCGCCTCACACGCCGCCTCACACTCCTCCTCACACGCCTCCTCACACGCCGCCTCACACGCCGCCTCACACGCCTCCTCACACGCCGCCTCTCACACCGACTCACACTCCTCACACGCCACCTGCCACACCGCCTCACACGCCGCCTCACACGCCTCCTCACACGCCTCCTCACACGCCGCCTCACACGCCTCCTCACACGCCTCCTCACACGCCTCCTCACACGCCTCCTCACACGCCTCCTCACACTCCTCCTCACACGCCGCCTCACAATCCTCCTCACACGCCTCCTCACACGCCTCCTCACACTCCTCCTCACACGCCTCCTCACACGCCTCCTCACACGCCGCCTCACACGCCTCCTCACACGCCTCCTCACACGCCGCCTCACACGCCGCCTCACACGCCTCCTCACACGCCGCCTCACACGCCGCCTCACACTCCTCCTCACACTCCTCCTCACACGCCTCCTCACACGCCTCCTCACACGCCTCCTCACACGCCGCCTCACACGCCGCCTCACACGCCGCCTCACACGCCGCCTCACACGCCTCCTCACACGCCGCCTCACACGCCGCCTCACACGCCTCCTCACACGCCCCCTCACACGCCTCCTCACACGCCGCCTCACACGCCGCCTCACACGCCGCCTCACACGCCTCCTCACACGCCGCCTCACACGCCGCCTCACACTCCTCCTCACACTCCTCCTCACACGCCTCCTCACACGCCTCCTCACACGCCTCCTCACACGCCTCCTCACACGCCTCCTCACACTCCTCCTCACACGCCTCCTCACACGCCTCCTCACACGCCTCCTCACACGCCGCCTCACACGCCGCCTCACACTCCTCCTCACACTCCACCTCATTCACCGCCTCACCATGGATGTTTCCATCGTTTCCTCCCTCCTCTCCAAAATTAATAAAAACCCATTTTAAAAAAGACCGAGGCTGGAGGTCAGCATTGCTGCCCACCCCGGCCAGCAGGGCCGGCTCAGGGTCAGGGCCAGCGACCCGGAGGGCACGGCCTCGGTCACCTCCCAGCCACGAGGGCCGGAGGGACCCGTGAGTGCCGGCGGGAGGCGGAGGGCTGAGGGGGAGCAGGGACCCCCGGCCCGGCCTCTCCCCGCACACGTCTCCGAAGCGCAGAGGCCCCTCGGGAGGCCAGCGCTAATTACATTTCCCGGGATCGCTGGAGGGGACGCGTTAATATTCCGAGCAGATTGAATACGTGAAGCGTGGCGGCCCGGGCCCGGCGAGGATGGCTCTCTGCCATCGGGGTTGGGCCGGGCGTCCCGTCGGGCGGGAGGAGCTGCAGCCCGGAGCCCCGCACAGCCGGAGCCTGTGGGGATTCCGGATGCTGCCCTGGGCCTGGGTCCGCCCCTCCCCTCCCCACCCTGCGGTCCTCTCGAGCCAGTCACAGCTGGAACCCGCCCCCCACACTGCCCCCTGTGCCCCCGGCTTCCATGCCAGGTCACCTGGAGGCCTGTCCCAGCGGTTCCCCAAGGCAGACTCGAACCCACATCCAAAGCGGACCTGCTAAGCACAGGCCAGCCTGCAATGCCAATGACCCATCCACAGGGTGCTCAGCGCAGTCTGATCAGGCGGGTGACAAGGAGCAGCAGGTGCAGTCGGACCTCGGGAGCCACCTGGGAGACAGGCTCAGCGGGGATGAGCTGCAAGGGGACGGGCCTGGCGTCCAGGCCTCCCGACTGCCCCTCACCGACGGCGCGTCCTGACTCCCGCCCCCAGGAAGCGGAGCCGGCACCGGGGCCCAGGGCCTTTGTGATCGGTCTGCGGTGGAGGCGGGGATGGACAGGCCCAGAGCCCGGGTGCTGTCCGGGGCTGCAGGGCCCCGAGCTTCCTGGCGGCCTGAGGCGGCTGCACACAGGCCCGGCCCGAGGGCCACGTGGCAACCGGAATGCGCTGCCCCTTTGGAGGCTGGAGAGTGCGGCTGGGAAGGCGTCCTGGGTGTCTGGGGCCCAGGTGAGGGCACGCCCATTCACCCAGGTGAGGGCACACCCAGGTGAGGGCACACTCAGGTGAGGGCACACCCATTCACCCAGGTAAGGGCACACCATTCTCCCAGGTGAGGGCACATCCATTTACCCAGGTGAGAACACACTCAGGTCAGGGCACACTCAGATGAGGGCACACCCAAGTGAGAACACACTCAGGTGAGGGCACACCCAGGTGAGGACACATTGCCTCTCTGCCCCTCCCAAACTCCCCCCGGAGAGCACGAAGGTAGGGAGACCAAAAGTGAATGACATGATGAATTATATTTAAGCCCTGGAGCGGAGAAGGAGTAAATACCACATAAAACTTAGAAGCCAGCCGAGACCGGTTTGGCTCGGTGGATAGAGCATTGGCTTGGGGACTGAAGGTCCCGGGTTCGATTCCGGTCAGGGGCATGTGCCTTGGTTGCGGGCATGTCCCCAGTGGGGGGTGTGCAAGAGGCAGCTGATCGATGATTCTCTCTCATCGATGTTTCTGACTCTCTATCTCTCTCCCTTCCTCTCTGTACAAAATAAAACATATAAAAAAAATAAAAATAAAAAACTTAGAAGCCAAAAAATAAAATAAAATAAAAAGGAAAAGATTTTTTACTAAAGAAACAATTTCTCTATAGAAAAATGAATACTATAAATGTTCAAAGAAAAATCACACAGTGAGAAAGAGGTTGGTAGCGTGTATAACTAACGATGGATCCTTCATAAATAAAAGGCGATGGCAAATGAATCATAAAGGACAAACAGCCAATAGGAACACACGTTCGCTGGAAAATAGAAACGGCCATTGAACACCGACGGGGACGTGCTCCGCCCACTCAGAACTTTAAAAAGTCAACTAATAAGCCCTCTGGTGTGGCTCAGTGAACAGAGCGTCAGCCTGGGGACTGAAGGGTCCCGGGTTCGATTCCAGTCAAGGGCATGTACCTTGGTTGCGGGCACATCTCCAGTGGGGGGTGTGCAGGAGGCAGCCGGTGGATGTTTCTCTCTCATCGATGTTTCTGACTCTCTATCCCTCTCCCTTCCTCTCTGTAAAAGATCAATTTTATATTTATAGATATGTATATATATTAAATCCAACTACCAAGAGGCCAGGAAACACTTCCCGTGCTCGGTGCTGACGAGGAGCGAGCGAGCAGGCACCTCGATGGGCAGCGGGTGGAGCTATACTGGTAAGCCTCTGGGAAGGGCCGTCTGACGCTCTGCATTAACCTTTGAACTCACGTGCCTTTGATGGGACAGTTCCACTTCCAGGACCCTCTCAGACTGATTTCCCCTCAAAGTAAGCGGCGTGTACGTACAATATACTATGCGCAATATTGTTATCGCAGCAGGAAATACACGTGGGGGTTCCCCTAGGACAGTGGTCGGCAAACTGCGGCTCTCGAGCCACATGTGGCTCTGTGGCCCCTTGAGCTTTTAGCAAAGGCCAGCTTAGGAGGGCCCTAATTAAGTTAAAGTACCTACCTCTATAGTTTAAGTTAAAAAAAATGTGGCTCTCAAAAGACATTTCAATCCTCGTCCTGTTGATATTTGGCTCTGTTGACTAATGAGTTTGCCGACCACAGCCCTAGGAAATAAATTATGGGACACCCATATGATGGCATCGTCAACAACCTTTCTTTACATTTTTATTCATTTATAGCATGTTTTTATTTATTTTAGAGAGAGAGAGAGAGAAAGAGAGAAACATCAATGACATGAAACATCAATCGGATGCCTCCTGTACAGCCCCCACTGGGCATCGAGCCCGCAACCCGGGCCTGTGCCCTGACCCAGAATCAAACCAGCAACCCCCTGGTGCCTGGGACGTCGCTCAACCGCTGAGCCACGTCGGGCAAAAGCACACCTTCCTGTTAAACAAGGGAGAGCTGCACGTGCTCAGAAACAGTGTCACCAAAAAGGAAGGTTCCAGAACATCAGACCTCCCTCACCTTGGAGGAAAGGCGTCCTATACGTGAGACATTTCCTGGGGAAATGAACCAGCCACGCCTGGGCCGTGGGGACGGAGCGCCAAAGACGGGGTGGGGGCCGGGAGCTCTGAGTCTCCGCTTGTGAACTTTTCCTCACGCTTTTAACGTTTTTGCCAGGAGCGAGCCCACCTTTCCCACAGAGAACCGGCTCTTGGGAGGCGAGAAGCCGCACCTGTGGTTTCCTCGGTGATTTAATTACCTCCCGCTCCGTCTCTCGTGTTAACATCATCGGAGCTTACTGCAGCGGAAAAGGCAGAAAGCACAGATTTTTCAAATGGAGACAAAAATCCTAACAACCTTCCCACTCCCGTCATCAAAACGTAACCCGACTCACACCGGGGTTTACCTCCCACCGTGGCCAGCGCGTGGCCGGACATGGTGTGGGCAGACACACGGGGCCTCTTTTTCGAGCACCTGCTGCTCGGCACACCCTCCGCCATCCCCCTCAGACATAAACATGCTCGCCAGCTGGTGTGGCTCAATGGGTAGAGTGTCGGCCTGTGGGCTACAGGGTCCTGGGTTTGCTTCTGGCCAAGGGCAATGAAGTCCCGGAGACGTGGCCTGGACAGCTCCTTCTTCCTTCTAACACAGAGCACCATGCACTGCTCCCAGCACAGGACACGGCCTCCCTGGGGGCGAGGGTCTGCACCGGGCCCAGCTCAGCGAGCAGCACTGCAAATGAACCTGTGGGCCCCGGCCGGTGTGGCTCAGTGGATAGAGCGTCGGCCCAGGCACTGAAGGGTCCCGGGTTCGATTCCAGTCAAAGGCATATACCTGGGTTGCAGGCTCGATCCCAGCCCCGGTCAGGGTGCGTGCGGGAGGCAGCCAATGGGTGTGTCTCTCTCACGTCAATGTTTCTCTCTCTCTCTCCTGCTCCCTCCTGATCTAAGAATCAGGGGAGATTACCCTCAGGTGAGGATCAGAAACAAGGGGAAGTGCCCTAACCGGTGTGGCTCAGTGGATAGAGTGCGGACTGAAGGGTCCCAGGTTCCATCCCGGCCAAGGGCACATCCCCGGTGGTGGGCGTGCAGGAGGCAGCTGATTGGTGTTTCTCTCTCATCGATGTTTCTAAATCTCCCTCTCCCTTCCTCTCTGTGAAAACTCAATAAATATATATTTTTTTAAAAAACAAACAACAGAAAGTGCCCGTGAAAGCTCCTGTCAGCTCCGAGGGGCAGGAGGGGACGTGAAGGCCTTGGTTAACCGTCCCCAGCGCATGTTCCCCGTTTGGCGTTTTGCACCCACTCGTGCGGCCGGTCCCAGAGCCTCCCGGTCGCCCCATCTGCTGGCGGGCTCTGTGCCTGGGGTGCTCACGCCCAGCCCGGGCGCCGGGACTTCGGGGACCGCTCCAGCTCCGTCAGCGCGGGCCACGCACTGGCTGCCAGGCCGAGCCCCGGGACGGAGGCCCCGCAGGACGGGAGCAGCCCGGGGCCCCGCCGCCCTCGCCTCCTCCCAGGGCAGCCCCGCTGGAGGAGGGAAGGCCCGTGGGGCGGAGCAGATGGGGCCGCTCGGGCCCCCGCACGGCCGCCATCTGTCCTGACAGCCAGCCGTCTGCCCGGGCAGCCCTCCTCGGGCCTCCATCTGCCACAGCCTGGCCCTCCTCCCGGCTCTGCCAGGGCCCCGGGAAGGGGTGGGTGCCAGCCAGAGCCAGGCCTGCTGCCTCGGGCCGGCCCATCTGCACCCCTGCCGGGAAGGGGGCAGGAGCCTGGACGGAGCACCTCCATTTGCAGGGAGAGCACAGGGAGGGGGACCGGGCGGGAGGCGGGGAGGGGGAGGCAGGCAGGGGAGAGGGCAGCGGGGAGGGTCCCCCCTGTCAGGCAGCCCGGCTGGACAGGCCCTGCTGGGACCCAGCTCCTCCTCCCCGCTGGCAGCCCCTGGGGTCGGGGTGCTGGTCTGCCCCCCAACAGGTCCCCGGGCTGAGAGGAGAGGCGGCTGGTGGGGAGCAGGACACCGGAGCCCCGCTCTGCCTCGGGCCCAGCAGCCCCCCGAGTCCCCCCGCCACTCGCTCAGTGGAGCCGACGCTGAGGGGCCCGGCCTGCCTGGGGAGCCCACCTCAGGCACCACACAGACGGCCCCCGGGAGACGGCTGAGCCCTGCAGGCAGCTGAGGTGTCAGGGGGACCCCAGCCCCTCCTGTGCCTCAGGTCCCCCTTCACTTATGGAAACACCCCCACCTCTCCCCCTGCCCCCCCCTCATACATAGCAAGATCTCTCCCTAGAGCCGAAAAGTCAGGGCGGGGTCCTCCCCAGTGAGAGGTGCTGGGGGCACAGGGAGGAGGCGCCCCCACCCTCATGAACCCCGGAGGCTGCCGGCCTGCCTGGTCCCACAGGCCCCCCCCTCTCCACCTGCTCTGAGCCCCCAGGACGGCACCCAACAAGGAGGCTGCCCAGGCGGCCAGAAGACAGGAGCCCCCAGCAAGCTGCCAATCAGAGCGTTGCCCCGCCCCCATGCAGAAGAACCGTCCTGGGGACCCCCAGGAAGAGAGGGTGCCCTCCTGCGGAGCCTGGGGTCCCCTCCCCGCCATGCACCCCGGGCAGAAGCAGCGCCCAGCGCCCCCACCAACTTGGCCCCCCAGCCTCCAGCCCACGCTGAGGTCAGGGAGGGCGCAGGCACCCAGCTAACGTCCGTCTTCCCTGCAGGAGCGCCGGGTGGACAGGCCCTGGGCACCCAGGTCGGCGGGTGGAGGGGGCTTTGGGCTGTAGCTGGCGCCGGCGGGGGCACCAGCTTGCGGGCGGTGGGGATGGCACAGAGCCCCCCTCCGCCAGCCCAGCCCCAGGGCCGCTGAGCCCGGAGCCGCTGCATCGGTGGCTGGACAGCGCCACCTGGTGGGCATGTGGGAGCCCACAGCCAGGCCTGGTCTCCTTCCCATCCCAGCGAGGAAGGGGAGGGAGGAACATCCGTGAGGAGAGAACCGGAGACGGCTTCTCCCGCACTGGGGACCGAGTCCGCACCCGGCCTGTGCCCTGGCGGGGAGTCGCCCTGACCTGCTGGGTCATAGGTCGCCGCTGAGCCTGGCTTTTGGTGGCTTGTTTTCAATTCCCTTCCTGGCTCTGCGGCCTGGTTCCTTCCTGCTCCCTGCGGCTCGGTGGTCAGCACCCCGCCCGCCCTCTCCCCGGCCCTGCTGGGACGGCTGGCTGTCAAAGTCACCCCAGAAAGAGCCTCTCTCCCTCGGCCCCCCCCGCACACACCCCTCACCCACCATCCAGGGCCGCCCCGGCGGGACTCAGAGGCCCCGGGCCGCCGCGGGCGCCCAGGCTGAGACACGGGGGGCATATCGGCAGTAAGTCCACGGAGGGAGGAGACGGGACCGAGCCGCCGGGGAACCCACCGGCTCAATCGGCCCCGACTACCTCCCTTTCTGACGGCAGTCAGCGTCCCCACTGACTCCAGCAACAGGCGGGTTTTCTTCCTCGGAATTCTAGCTGCACGGGGGACGGACGGGGGACGGACGGGGGACGGACGGGGACGGACCAGGGACAGACGGGGTGGGGGGGCCGCGGGTGGGACAGAGGAGCCACTTGCCGGCTCTCGTGCTTCCGGTCCTTCTCTCGGTGTGTGTGTGTGGGAGGGGGGGCCGGAGTTACAAACATGGACACTGAGCCCACCGGCGTCCACTGACCAGCGAAGCCCCCGGGGAGGGGGGGAGCCTGTGGGCAGCCCCGCCCACAAAGCTTCCGCAAAAGGCCAGCCCCACGCAGCCCTCACCGGCCTTGGCTTCCAGGACCCCCGGGCACAGGGCAATGCCCGAGGAAGCGGGCAGCCAGGGAGCGAGGGGGCTCCCGGCCCGAGACAGGCCTGCTGGAACAGCCCCGGGGCAGCGGACGGGACCGGGCAGCCTGGCTTCCCCTGATCCTGGGCGCCCACTGCCTGTGCCCGGCACCGGCCCGGGCACAGAGCGCTTTCTCCGCCCCGAAGGCCCATCCCTGGCAGCCATGACCCTCTCTCCACGCCTGGTGGGTGCCAGCCTGAGTGCCCCCGCAGCCCTCAGCGTCCCCCCGCTCCACCCCCGCTGCCCCCCGCCCCGTCCCGGGCCCCATGGGAGGGGGCGGTTACAGGTTTCTGCCGCTCCCGGTCCCAGAGGGCAGCTCCAGTGCCATCGGCTCCCCACGCAGGCGCCCGGGAACCGCTGACCCGGGGGTCCCGATGGCCGGCAAGCACAGCCCCAGCTCCGCCCACGCCGGGCCAGTGCGGGTGACACCTGCCCAGGACCTGCCCTGCCGGTGCCCGCGCCCCGGGGCCGGACCGGGGAGGAGCGGGAGGAGCGGGCCTGGCAGGACATCCTAGCCGCCCTTCTCCGCCCGCCGTGGCCAAAGGTGGGCCCTTATCGCCCCGATGGCTCCCGCTATCAGTGCTGTAAACAGGCATCCGGAGCGAGCTGTCCCCCAGCCCCGCGGGGGGGGGACCCTCAACCCCATCTGTTTATGGGGCAACAGCCCCATAGACAGATAAACGGATGGCACCTGGCACAGTCAGCACCCACCCACCCCCACCTTTGAGCCTCCTAGAGGCGTGCCCCTCCCCGCCGACCTGTGAAGGCCTGGACTCGCCCCCTCCCCGGCCGTCACAGCCCCTCGGCTGGGGCACCGGGAGGAACATGGACAGGCACTCCTGCAGGAGAAGCTCCTGGAAGGTTCCAGGCCTGAGTCCCAGCTGCGGCCCCGGGAGCGGCGAGGACCACGGGGCGCAGGCTGTGTGGGAGCCGGGGAGTCGCAGGGGCCCAGCGTGCAAAGCGGGTGGCAGCACGCCTGGGCACCCCGCCCCCCCCCCCGGGGCCCTGCCTGTCTCCCGGGATAGAGGGGGGGATCAGGCCTGTGGGCGCTGCACAGAGGGGCCCTCCCGTGCCGGAAGCACAGGGCGCTGGGCCAGGAGGGGGCCCAGAACCCCAGCTCCCCAGCGATGGGGGGGCGCTGGGCCAGCTCGCATTCTAAAACTTTGGTTCGGGCCCGGCCGGCGGGGCTCAGGGGCTGAGCGGTGACTCTGAACCAGGAGGTTTGGTCAATTCCTGCCGGGCGCAGGCCCTGGCTGCAGGCTCCATCCCCAGTGGGGGGCGTGCAGGAGGCAGCTGATCCATGATTCTCTCATCACTGCTGTTTCTCTCTCTCTCTCTCTCCCTCTCTCCCCTTCCCCATCTCTCTCTCTCTCTCTCTCTCTCACTGGTTCCCTCCCCCCTCCCCCATCCTCCCCACAGGCAGTCCAGCTGCTGACCCAGGACACAGTCTGCAGTGTCCATGGGGACCTCACCTCCAGGCCGCCCCCCCAGGACACACCAGCCCCCCAGAACCCCAGTCCCCCCACCCACCCAGAGCCTGGAAAGGGTGGCCCAGCCAGAGACCCACCCCCTGCCCCCCCCAGGCTGAGGGAGGGGGGAGGCTGAGGGAGGGGGAGGCGGAGGAAGGGGGGAGGCTGAGGGAGGGGGAGGCTGAGGGATGGGGGAGGCTGAGGGAGGGGGAGGCAGAAGGAGGGGGAGGCTGAGGGATGGGGGAGGCTGAGGGAAGGGGAGGCTGAGGGAGGGGGAGGCGGAGGGAGGGGGAGGCTGAGGGAGGGGGAGGCTGAGGGATGGGGGAGGCTGAGGGATGGGGGAGGCGGAGGGAGGGGGAGGCGGAGGGAGGGGGAGGCGGAGGGATGGGGGAGGCTGAGGGAGGGGGAGGTTGAGGGAGGGGGAGGCGGAGGAAGGGGGGAGGCTGAGGGAGGGGGAGGCTGAGGGATGGGGGAGGCTGAGGGAGGGGGAGGCTGAGGGAGGGGGAGGCTGAGGGAGGGGGAGGTGAGGGATGGGGAGGCTGAGGGAGGGGGAGGCTGAGGGAGGGGGAGGCTGAGGGATGGGGGAGGCTGAGGGAGGGGGAGGCTGAGGGAGGGGGAGGCTGAGGGAGGGGGAGGCTGAGGGAGGGGGAGGCAGAGAGAGGGGGAGGCTGAGGGAGGGGGAGGCTGAGGGAGGGGGAGGCGGAGGGATGGGGAGGCTGAGGGATGGGGGAGGCGGAGAGAGGGGGAGGCAGAGGGAGGGGGAGGCGGAGGGAGGGGGAGGCGGAGAGAGAGGGGGGAGGCAGAGGGAGGGGGAGGCTGAGGGAGGGGGAGGCGGAGGGATGGGGGAGGCTGAGGGAGGGGGAGGCGGAGGGAGGGGGAGGCTGAGGGAGGGGGAGGCTGAGGGATAGGGGAGGCGGAGGGATGGGGGAGGCTGAGGGAGGGGGAGGTTGAGGGAGGGGGAGGCGGAGGGAGGGGGAGGCGGAGGGAGGGGGAGGCTGAGTGATGGGGGAGGCTGAGGGAGGGGGAGGCGGAGGGAGGGGGAGGCGGAGAGAGGGGGAGGCTGTGAAGGGGAGAGTCCAGGTCCCGCGGAGCGCTGTGAGCAGCACATAATCCTGTTAAAATATTAATCCTCGCTCAGCCGAGGCGGCGGCTGAGATAAAGCCGGGAGAGGCGATGAAAGTCCGGGCTGATACCAGGACCTTCGCTGATAAACCTGCGCCAAGGTCGGGCCGGCCCAGCCATGGGGACAGCAGGCGCCCCGGCCTCTGCAGGGGGCGGGGGGGGGCATAAGGGGCTCCTAATCTCTCCCGGCTGGAGCCCCAGCCCGCCCGCTCCCCTCACCAGCCCAGGCCTCGCAGGGGCCGGCCAGCCCGGGGCGCGTCCTGTTCGGAGGGTGTCCGGCTGCGCCGGCCGAGGCCCAGCGGCCCTGGCGGGACCTGCTCATCCCGCCGTGTTCTTCCCTTCCGGCCCCGAGGTCAGGCCCGCCTCCTGGGCGCCGGGTCCCGGTCCGTGCGCCGGGCTCTGGGCGCCGGGCTCTGGGGGGTCCACTGGCACCAGGTTGGGAAGGAGAACGGGGCAGGGACCCGGCGCGGGCCTCGGGGACCAGCCCGCACGTCTCTCTGCCCAGCAGAACCGGGCCCAGAGCTGGGCGGCTGGTTCTTCCCAGCCCGGCCCCCACGTGGCTCACCGGCTCGGGGTACATGTGCACCGTGTCCACGCAAACCTGCCTGCCCTCAGGAGCCCATTGGCCCTGCCTCTGACTTCCCGCCACCCAGCTCGGCGGTGACCGCTCTAAACTCTGCCCGCCCGGCCGCTGGCTCAGAGCTGCGTGTGGATCCGGGAACCAGGAGGTCAGGGTTCGATCCCGTCAGGGCACAGGCTGGTGCGGGCTCCGTCCCCCGTGGGAGTGCACGAGGCGGCCGGTCCATGCTTCTCTCCCGTCACTGATGCTTCTCTCCCTCCCTCTCCCTTCCTCTCTCTGACATCCACAAACACGTATCTTTATGACCACCCCCCCACCCCAAAAAAAAAGACCACCCCAGCTGGGTGCCCAGCCCTGCCTTGGCCTGTGACATGGCAGCCCCTGGCACATGCCCTGCCCTCCTGCCCTGGCACAGCCAGCGGGTAAGTCACCGCCTGCACAGCAGCCATCGCCCGCATGGCCTTGGTGCTGAGAGCGCCACAGACCCGGGACCCCCAATGCTCTCCATGGGGCTGCGGTCCCCCCAGGCAGCACCCCATCTTCGCTGGCTGGGGAGCATCTGAGCTCAAAGCACCAGAGGGAGCGAGAATCAGAAAGGGGTGCAGCAAACCTGGGGTGTGGCAGAGGCCCAGGGGGGCGCATCCTATTTCCCGCCCCCATTGGCCAGCGTGTGGTCACATGACCAAGCCTCACTGCAGAGAATGCTAGGAAATGTAGTCTTTCTCGTTGGTGGCCATCTTGTGAAGACAGTGGATCTTACATTAAATTTTTTGTTAGGTATTAGATTATATTCGCATAAAATCCAGGCTCCCCTGTGTCCTGCCTGAGCACGCCCCTCCCATGGCCCTGCTCCTCCCGTGACCTGCCTTCTGACCCTGTCACCCCCGCTGCCCGGGTGGGAACTGGACGTCCCCAGAGATGCTCCCTTTCCTTCGCTCCCACGGCCACCACCGTGTCTGGGCCACGGCCACGGCCTGAGGACGGCACACTCATCGCCGCCCGGCACCCAGCTCCCCGCCTGCCTCTCGCCCACCACCTGCCCTGCCCGGGCTGCCCTCCTACCTAGACCCGCGGGCGCCAGGGCCTGCTGGCCGCTCCAGGGCTCTGGACACTCCAGGGCTCCGGATTGCACACGTGGCCTCGGCCCCGCCGGCCCTGCCCCCACCCTGCCCGCCCCAACCACCCTCGCAGGAGGCCCACCCACCGCCCACCAGTGCCACCCGCAGACACCCCATCCGGTCCCCGCCTCAGTCCCTGTGCCCTGTCCTGCCGTGTCCTCCTTCCGCTGTGCCCACCAGGTGGGCGGAGTCAGGAGCGCGCCTGCCCCTCACTGCGGGGCCCCAGGACTCAGAGCGGCTCCGCCAGGTGGGGAGGGGGTGAGTAACCAGTGTCACCCCAATAAATTCAACTTTTAAAAAAGGGTGGTAAGCCGAAACCGGCGTGGCTCAGTGGATAGAGCGTCGGCCTGTGGACTGAAAGGTGCCAGGTTCGATTCCGGTCAAGGGCATGTACCTTGGTTGCGGGCACATCCCCAGTAGGGAGTGTGCAAGAGGCAGCTGATCCATGACTCTCTCTCATTGATGTTTCTAACTCTCTATCTCTCTCCCTTCCTCTCTGTACAAAAATCAATAAAATATATTTTTTTAAAAATTGGTAGGGAGAGAGACAGAGATGGAAAGATAGGGAGAGAGGAACATAAAGATAGAGAGAGAGAGATAAAGAGACAGAGAGAGATAAAGATAGAGAGAAATAAAGATAGATTGAGATGAGAGAGAGAGGGAGAGGGAGGAGAGAGGAGAGAGGAGATAGTCGCTGAACCATGCCCCGGCAGGGCTCCTCCCCCCTCACTCCCCCCCCAGGGGCACAGGTGACAAGGGCAGCCCTCTCTGAGCGCCTTGCTGACGAGGCTGCCCGTGCAGCGCCCCCTGAGGACCCACAGGGCCGGAGGGAAGGCACGGCTCTGCTGACCCGGCCGCCCTGTGGCTCCGTCCGCCCGGCCCAGGACACCCCTCACCCTGAAGCGAGGGCAGGAGGCCGCCCCAGGCTGGGCTCCCCGGCCCTGGGAAGCCCCCTCCCCTCCCTGTTTCCGCATGGCCCTGGCCCACACCCCCCGAAGGCCGCCTGCGCTCCAGGCTGCAGGTCAGAGAGTGGGGCCCGGGGACAGAGAGGGCGGGCAGGGGCCAGGCCACCCCGGGGGGGCCCTCTGCTCTCTGATCCTGGGGCGTGCCCCCCCCTCCAGCCGTGAGGACACACGCCCACGGGGGAGGAGCGTGGGCAATAAAGGCAGGGCCACGGGCCACGGCCACGGGCCTCTTCCCGAGCCTCGGAGAGCAGGTCAGACGCCGGCGACCCTGGGACTTTGCTCCCCACCGTCCGCGGCAGGAACACGCCCGCCCCGGCGCTCAGACAGCCGCCATGAGCCGCCCGGCCGCCCTCCTGGCCGTGGCCGCGGCCCTGGCCGCCCTCCTTGCCCCGGGGGCGGGCAGGCCCGTCGGCCGGCAGGGCCCCCGGCACAAGCTGCTCCTGGTGTCCTTCGACGGCTTCCGCTGGGACTATGACCAGGACGTGGACACCCCAAACCTGGACGCCATGGCGCTGGATGGCGTGAAGGCCCGCTACATGACCCCCGCCTTCGTCACCATGACCAGCCCCTGCCACTTCACCCTGGTCACCGGTGAGTGCCGCTGAGGAGGGGCCGGGGCGCGGGGTGCACACAGCCCTGCCCCAGGGGCCCCGTGCGGGGGCAGAGGGGGGCCAGGAGGGGACACCGGCTGGGGAGACAGCGTGGCCAGCAGCCCTCAGCATCGGCAGCAACTGGTCTCTCCGGCACCGGTGACCTCGGCCCGGGGGCAACTCAGGAGGCCTTCCCGGAGGAGGTGAGTGTGGCCGGACGCAGAGAGGAGTCTGGGGCGCCAGCTTCATCTTTTCTTTTTTATTTTAAATCCTCACTCGAGGCAGCGGACACGGAACATGGGACAAGGGCATTTTCCCATCGATTTTTAGGGAGTGGAAGAGAGAGGGAAAGAGAGAGAGAAACCTCGATGTGAGAGAAACACGTCGGTTGGCTGCCTCCGGCACACGCCCCAACCAGGGCCCGGGCTGGGGAGGAGCCTGCAACCGAGGTGCGTGCCCCTGACGGGAACCGAACCCAAGGCATGTTGGTCTGCAGGACAACTCTCCATCCACTGAGCCAGGCCAGCCGGGGCGTCCCTCCATCTGAACCCAACGCACATCTGCCAGGACCCCATGTGCAAACAGGTCGCCTCTGAGGCGCTGGTGGCACGACTTTGGGGCGGCCCGTCGCTGTAGGCGGCCCGTCCTCGCCCGCGCTTCTGTGGCCTCCGCCCCGGCACACACACCCCGCCGGCGCCGCTGTCACCCCCACGTCCCCACACACCTCCTCTCCGCCGCACGGGTCGGGGGGAGGGAGAGCCCCGCACGCCCTCAGGCCCCGCCTCCGGGGCCCGCGCTCCTGTGCATTCCCCACGCAGCACGAGCTGGCAGGCTGCTCGGGACACGCACACACTGTTCGTCCAGACGCCGGCCTGACTCTCTGCCGAGGCTGGGTCCCATCTACGTCATCAGTCCCTCCCGAGAGCCACGCAGGCGCAACCAATCTTTTTTTAATTGTTATTGATTTCAGGTGGAAGGGAGAGGGAGAGAAACACCCGTGATGAGGGAGAATCATGGATCGGCTGCCTCCTGCACGCCCCCTACGGGGGACCGAGTCTGCAACCTGGGCCTGTGCCCTTGGCAGGAATTGAACCCAGGACCCTTCCGTCTACAGGCCTACGCTCTATCGCTGAGCCATACTGGCCAGAGTCACACTGATCTTTTGCTAAAACCAATGAGGCTGCAAGCGACGCCTCCCAGGGGGTCCTCGGGGGCTGGGGTGGGGCAGGGTGCGCTGGGCCAGCGGGTCGGAGCGCGTGCCCGTGCCCGTGCCTGTGGCCTGGGTGACGGAGCCCCGCCCATTCCCTCCGCCTCCACGCAGGCAAGTACATCGAGAACCACGGCGTGGTGCACAACATGTTCTACAACACCAGCAGCAAGCTCAAGCTGCCCTACCACGCCACGCTGGGCGTGCAGCGCTGGTGGGACAACGGCAGCCTGCCCATCTGGATCACCGCCCAGAGGCAGGTAATGCCTGCGCCCCGGGGCCCAGCGCCGCACAGGGCGCCCCACCCTCCCAGTCAGACAGGAGCCCCCTGTGGGCCCTGTGGCACTTGGGGAGGGGGGTCGCACGGGGAAAGGACCCCACTGGACACAAAGGCGTGTGACCTCAAAGTGGCTCTGTCCCCTCCCCGAGGGGCAAAGGGAAAAGAGAGGAGCCGCCGTGTCAGCCCAGGAGTCCCATCGCCCCGAAATGTCTGGGGGGCTTCTGGGGTGCAGCTCCTTGTCAATGGTGTCCAGTGGAGGGCACCCCTTAAGTCTGAGCCCCCCGTGGCTATGGGGCCCCATGCCCCAACCCCACACCCCCACCTACCCCAGTCCAACCCGGAGGCTTAGACGTTGGCCTGGGGCTGCACGGGCAGCGGCCGGGGGGAAGGTGGGTCTGGGTAAACAAAGCAGCAGGTGGTTGACGGACTGACAGACGGATGGACGGATGGACGAGAGGGTGAAGGCTGGAAGGACAGCGTGGGGCACGGAGGAGGGGCCGACACTCCAGGGCGTGGCCGTGGCAGGGAGGGCCGGGCCGCAGGCCGGGAGGAGGGCTCTCGGCACCGTGAGGCCTGGCATGTCGGGCACCGGGCCTGGCGCTATCTACTGGAGCGGAGTCCACCGCAGGCTCTGCCCGCGATAAGAGCCTGGCAGACAGGGAGGCGGTGCCCGGTTGGTGTGGCGGCGGCTGAGCGGCGACCTAGGAGCCAGGAGGTCGCTGGTTGGACTCCTGGATTCCCGGTCGGGGCGCAGGCAAGGGTTATGGGCGCAGCCCCCTGTGGGGACTGTGCAGGAGGCAGCCAATCGAGGATATTTCTCTCATTGATGTTTCCCTCTCTCTATCCCTCTCCCCTCCGCTCTCTCTAAAAATCAATAAAAACATATGATTTTTTAAAAGAATAAGTTCAGCCCTAACTAATGTGGCTCAGTGGATAGGGTGTCGGCCTGTAGACTGAAAAGCCCCAGGTTCGATTCCGGTCAAGGGCATGTACCTTGGTTGCGGGCACATCCCCGGTTGGGGGTGTGCAAGAGGCGGCTGATCAATGTTTCTCTCCCATCGATGTTTCTGACTCTCTATCCCGCTCCCTTCCTCTCTGTAAAAAAATCAATAAAATATATATATATATATATATATATATTTAAAAGCATAAGTTCAGGGTTGCATGATAAAAAGTCAATATACAACAAACCATCTTAAATAAAAAGAAATGAAAAGGCTGGGCAGCAGTGGGCGTGGCAAAGGGAGGGCGGGGGCGGGGGCGGGGCGGGAGGGGCGCGGGGGGCGGAGCCTCACGCTGCCTCCCCGCAGGGCCTGCGGGCCGGCTCCTTCTTCTTCCCGGGCGGCAACGTCACCTACCGAGGCGAGGCGGTGACGCTGAGCCGCAAGGAGGGCATCCTGCACAACTACAAGGACGAGGCGGAGTGGCGCGCCAACGTGGACACGGTGCTGCGCTGGCTCACGCAGGACGGCCTGGACCTGGTCACGCTCTACTTCGGCGAGCCCGACTCCACGGGCCACCGCTTCGGGCCCGACTCCCCCGAGCGGAGGGCCATGGTGCGGCAGGTGGACCGCACGGTGGGCTACCTGCGCGACAGCATCCGGCGCAGCGGCCTGGAGCGCAGCCTCAACCTGGTGGTCACGTCCGACCACGGCATGAGCGCCGTGCGGAAGACCGGCGACCTGGTGGAGCTGCACCGCATCCCCGGCTTCTCCTTCACGGACATCGAGTTCGAGCTCGTGGACTACGGCCCCAACGGGCTGCTGCTGCCCAAGCCGGGGCGGCTGGAGCGGGTGTACGCCGCGCTCAAGGGCGCGCACCCCAAGCTGCACGTCTACAAGAAGGAGGACTTCCCCGAGGCCTTCCACTACGCCAACCACCCGCGCATCACGCCCCTGCTCATGTACAGCGACCCGGGCTACGTCATCCACGGGGTGAGGGCCCACGCGCTGCGGGGGGGCCCGGGGGCTGGGGGGGCTGCTGGTCTCTTCCCCACCCCGTGAAGAGCACCCGTCTCCAGCCAGCCCCCCATCTGAGGCACACCGGCCACCAGAGGGACACAGTCAGCACGGCAATAGGCGTGCGTGCGTGCGTGTGCATGGGCATACATGTGTGCGCACGCCCGGTGTTTGTGTGATGTTACGTGTGCCTGTGTTGGCGCACTGTGTGCTTGTGTGTGCACGCGTGCCTGTGTGTGGTGCACATGTGTGTGCCTGGGTACATGTGTGTTCTTGTGTGCACCTGCACATCAAGTAACATGTGGGGAGATCAGCCATACGAGTGACAGGGACAAGGCTGAGCCCTCAGAGGCCAGGGCGGGGCTCAGGGAAGGGAGGTGCAGGTGGGGGGCTGAGAGGGGAGGCTGCGGGTCGGGGCAGCCCGGCTGCGTGCTGGGGTCCCTGTCTATGTCACAGGGTCCTTGCAGAGGCGCTGGCTTCGGGCCACTGATCTTTTAAGGCTCAGAACCCCCGCCCCCATGTCCGCACCCTTTGGGGGGTGTTGGGGGAAGGGGTCTGGCGGAGGGGCGGGGGGCCGGCGAGTCCCACGAGGCCTCAGGATGCCCGCCCCCCCGCAGAGGGTGAACGTGCAGTTCAACAACGGGGAGCACGGCTTCGACAACGGGGTGTTGGACATGAAGACCATCTTCCGGGCCGTGGGCCCCAGCTTCCGGCGGGGCCTGGAGGTGGAGCCCTTCGAGAGCATCCACGTGTACGAGCTCCTGTGCAGGCTGCTGGGCATCGCTCCCGAGGCCAACGACGGGGACCCCCACGCCCTGCTGCCCATGCTCACGCCCGAGGCCGTCGGGGGCACCAGCACCCCACCGACCACCACCCCCTCAGGTGAGGCCCCAGCGGCTGCAGGCGGAGTGCCTGCCCCGGAGCAGGTGCCCCAACCACAGGGGGCGCCTGCTCCCTCCCTGCCCCGGCATTCCCTCTGCAGCGCCTCTGCGCCTGGCAGTGTGGGCGGCCGAACGGGACAGGAGCGAGTGCGAGGTGCAGGGCGGAGGACCAGGGGCGTCGGCCCAGGGACAGGCCTTCTGGGTGAAGCCCCTCCAGGCCCCTGGTCCCAGGGAGCCCAGACTCCCACAGACTGCCAGCTCCCACCTCCCCCACCTGGCCCGTCCCAGTGCAAAGGGGAGCCGGACCACGGGGAGGGGGGGGGCAGGCTAGATGAGGGGGAGGCCGGGGCGCTGGGGAGGAACAGAGGAGTGCTGAGAGGTGACTTTGGGGGCTCGTGGGCAGCTTCGGGAGGAGCTGGGTGGTGACATGCCCCCGTGCCCCTCCTCCCGGAGCCTCCGACTCCCCACAGGGTCTGCACCCCTGCCTGGCGCCCCCGTGATGGCAGGCCTGCTGGCGGCTGCAGTTCTGGCCAAGGTCGCATAGTGCCACCGCTCAAGGTCAGGGCCGGGAGGTGCAGGGAGGGTGGAGGGAGGGTGGAGGGAGGGTGGTCCCCTGGCCCCCGAAGACCAGGCCCTGGCCCACCACAGAGGAGTCAGTCCTCCGGTCAGGGCCTGGAGCCCTTCAGAAACAGACGCCCCGCCTCTCCCTCTGCTTCGGCTCTGTGCTCTGGGACCAGCAGGGAGAGACTAGCAACTGCAGAGGGGGGTGCAGCGGGGCGGAGGGGGGGCCTGGAACACCAGAGCCAGCTCAGAGGATTCGCTTACTGAGGGACAGCCCCTTTGTCTGCCCTGTGATGTCACAGCCCCTGTGATGTCACAGCCCCTGTGTCTGCCCTGTGATGTCATAGCCCCTTGTCTGCCCTGTGATGTCACAGCCCCTATGATGTCACAGCCCGTGTCTGCCCTGTGATGTCATAGCCCCTGTGATGTCATAGCCCCTTGTCTGCCCTGTGATGTCACAGCCCCTTGTCTGCCCTATGATGCCACAGCCTTCTGGCCATTCACTCTGAGAAGACAGTGGGGTGTGGGGTGACGAGCTCCGCCTGGCACGTCAGAGTGGCCCCGAGCTGGCATCCGCCTTGGGAGCCAGGAGGGAGATGAGACAAAGGAGACCGTGGCCCAGAGCACTGGGCAGGGAGGGGGGCACAGGGCCACGCCAGGGTCTGACGTGGTGACTAAATGGGCCCATACACGGGGCAGGAGCAGGGTTAGGGACAGGCACTGCCAGTTCGGAGGTCACCCCGAGGTCGGGCAGCACGTCTGGGTGGCAGGGCAGAGGGGGCAAATGAACCCGTTCCGATGCCTTCGAGGTGTGAGGGGTGGAGTGGAGGAGGAAGGACATGGGCCCGAAGGCTGGGGCGCGGCGCCTGAGGCCCCGGGGTGCCTGAGCCGGGAAGGACGGGCACCTGACGGCGTGCGGAGCCGGGGACAGAGACAGAGGGCTGGGCCCACACGCCTGACTCCCCGCCGCCCGCCCCAAATGCCTCCATCTCCTCAGCAACCCGCCCTCACCCCGCCCTCCCACCATCTCTGCCAGGAAGCTCCACAGCTGCCCTCGCGGTGAGGACGGACACGCGGGCCTGTCTCCCCAGCTGGCCTCCGCGTCCCCACAGCCCGGCCACGCTCGGTCATCATGCCTGGCAGTCCGGCCCCTGCCCAGGCCCGCTGGGTCCACGGCCCAGACCGCCCCTCCCTCCTCCCTCCTCCCTCCTTCCCCCTCCAAAACCTTCCAGAGCGGAGCCTCCGTCTGCGGCCACGTGAGGGCGCGCAGGAACCCCGCTCCAGAAGGTCCCCGTCCTGGACCACCAATCGCGGCCTCCAGCCCGGGAGGGGGCCGGCAGGCAGCGGGCGGCGTTGCCCTCGAGCTCGGTCCCACCGGGGCTGGCCGGCTGCTGCCCCGGGCGCAGTCCCGTGAGGGCACAGTGCCCGTGGGACAAAGGACATGCCCGGGCTTTGGAAATCACCGGGCCAGCGAGGATGCGACTTCCCCCAAAGCCGCCGGGCTCTCAGCCTCGCCGGCGCCCCGTGTGGAATAAACTCCCAACGCCTTGGAAGGACCCCAGCCGCGGGCACCCATTCACTCCGGTTGGGGTGGGGGGGGCTGGGTGGACCTCCAGGGACAGGGGGTGACGGTGTGCGCCCCACATTGAAAAGAAAGAAGCTGGGGGGCCGAGGGGGCTCCTGTGACAAGATGGGGAGCGAGAACCCCAAGCCACGTCGCTCCGTTAAAAAGCGGCCAGTGGCGCCCTGTGGGCGGGAAGGGAGACGTGCGTGTGAGCACCTGTGTGTGGGGGGGGGGGTATGGACACAGCTCTGGGGACTCAGGAAGAGTGGGCACTGCCTGTCTCCGAGGGGGTGGGGGGCCAGGCCAGGACCCAAAGGGACACTGTCCAGCCCCTCGTCACCCGACCCCGGACGCTGGGCCATTTCAAGGCGTGGGCTCTGCGTCAGACCAGCTTCTTCCCCGTCCCCCCACAAGGGGCTGCCCAGGCCCTGCCCGCTCACCTGTGACACCCTCCTCCCCACCTGGGCCTCTGGGAGCTCCTTCTGCTCTCTGCATCCACCCACCCTGCCCCCACAGGGCTCCCCGGCCCTCCCCAAGGTCTCCTGGAAGCGCCCACTGCCCGGTGCCCAGGCCCGCCCGCTGGCTCCCGCCTGAGGACGGGCCTCCTGTCCTCACCTGGCCGGGCCATGTCTCTTAAGTCATCGCCTCCCAGGTGCCGGGAGCCCTCGCCGGTGCCGGAGCAGCCAAAACGGCCCAGGTCCCCAAAAGGCACCCAGCCTTCCGCCATCAAAACAAGAGCCCACCGGGGCCGGTCTGCCTGGCCTCGCCTCTCGATTGGCTTTCCAAACAGAGAGAGAGAACCTGGTCCGTCCCACACGTCAGAGTGACCCCCAAAGTCCCATGGGTTGGCTGACGCCCGGGCGGGAACAAGGGACCCGAGCGGTGTGCTAAGGGGCTCAGGGCCTGCGGCGTCCGCAGGCTGAGGACGGCTCCAGGCCTCACCTGTGCGTCGGGCTAGTGTACCTGCCTCTACTGGGCAGGAGGAGAGCAGTGAACAGCCCTGAGCCCAGGGCGGGAGGCCCTCTGCTCTGTTAGGGAGCCCCACGGGGAAGGGTCCTGGTGAGGAAGGATCCCCCCCTTCCCTAACACCGCCCCCCCCAGCCTGTTTCTCCAGCAGAGTCTCTGGTCCCAGACCCCCGGCCTTGAGCGCTGCCCGGTGCAGCCCCAGGCCCAGAGCCCTCAGGGAGCAGCCGTATCCTCCGCATTGTCTGTGCCCACGGCCACCCTTAGGTTTGGGCAAGCGCGAGCACAGTCCATTTGCTTCTGTTAGTTTACAGTTAAGTCAAAGCCTGGCCAGTGTGGCTCAGTGGTTCGGGGCTGGCCTCTGAACCAGGTGGTCACGATCCCATTCCCGGTCAACGCACAGGCCCGGGTTAAGAGTTCAATCCCCAGTGTGGGGCATGCAGGAGGCGGCCGATCAATGACTCTCATCATGGATGTTTCTCTCTCTCCCTCCCTCCCTCTCCTAACCCTCTGAAATCAATAAAAAACATATTTTTAAAAAACAACAAAAGAACAAGTTGCATTGAAGAAAAACGGTGAGAGAAGAGCCGTGCGGGTGTCTGAGGGCCTGACAGAACGGACCCAGGAGGCTGGGCAGGAACCCGTGGCTGCTGCCCACACGCCTGGCTGCCTCCTCTCCCTTCCCGGCATGTGGTGCCCCAGAAGCTTCTGGAAGGCACACTTGGCCTCCCAGGGCCCGCGTGCAGACTCCCTCCGGGACTGCCCCTGTGGTCCCCGGGCCGGCACCCCTCCCGGCCGCCGGCCAGGGGTCAGGAGGGGCAGCCGAGGCCCACGCTGCGGCAGTGCCCCGTCCGGAGGCCACGGCTCTGGCCGGACAGCGGGGTCTGGAGAGTCCCAGCCGCAGCCCCGGTCCTATGTTCGAGTTTCAGTCGCTCGAGCAGCATGAACACGCTTACTTCCGACGGGATGACCTGCCATTTGCGTGGGGAGCGGCATCGGGTGGAGCGTTTAGCCAGAATGTACCCGTTTGCGGGACTCGGAACCGTGTCTGTGCATTTTTAAATGCTGGCACGTGTGACAGAGCACGGGTGGACTGTTCCTGTCCCAGGGTCACTGAGTGACTGCATTCCCGCTGCTTAAAGTATGTTTAGGGTGTGTCCTTGCGTTCCTATAAACCGGTCCTGCCTGGTATGTAACTATTTAATTTTTTTTAATCTATTTTATTGATTTTTTACAGAGAGGAAGGGAGAGGGATAGAGAGCTAGAAACGTCGATGAGAGAGAAACATCGACAAGTTGCCTCTTGCACACCCCCTTCCGGGGATGTGCCCGCAACCAAGGTACATGCCCTTGACCAGAATCGAACCCGGAACCTTTCAGTCCGCAGACCGATGCTCTGCCACTGAGCCAAACCGGTTTGGGCTGGTATGTAACTATTTAAAGGTGAACTGATGGGGGGGCGGACGGGGAGAGAGAGACATCGATGTGAAAGAGAAACATCAGCGGGCTGCCTCCCACACGCTCTGCCAGGGACTGCGCGTGCGGGCGCAGACCCAGAGTCACGCTGCCACCACCTGGGCTCGCTTGTTTCTAAGGCATCGCCCCCTTTATCAGGTCATCCCACTCCACTGAGACCGGCCGCATCTGTTTCTCCACAGAAATTACCTAAACGTTATTTTCGCCAAAGGGAGTGCTGGTGGCTGGCCCGATGCTGCGAGGGGCAGGTGAATGGCAGGCTGGCCGGCGGTCCTGCAGCCGGCGGTGTGTCACGGGAAACAGCACCCCACGGCCCGCAGGGCGCGGGTGTGACCCAGGAACAGGAAGCAGTGAGGAGCGGCTACGCCGCCCAAGAAACTGACCTGCACCCCCAAATGGGTTAGGACCAACTCCTAGAAAAACCAATTTCTTAGGGGGGAAAAGAGTTCCCTTTATACAGCTTTATTTCCTTTAAAAACGACGACTGTCCAGGATCCATGTCGCCAAGGGGAAGCTGCCAGGCAAACCTCAGCAGTCCTCCCCACACCCCGCCCCGCCCCCCAGGAGTCCCAGCTGCCCGGCCCTTCGCCCCTTAACAGCGAGGATGCTCTCGCCTCGCCCACGTCCTGTGGAGCTGGGAGCTCTCTCCACCCCAGGGGGCAGGTTTCACCCCCAAACCGGGGTCCCACCCCAAGCGAACCTTCCTTCGCCCCACCCCCTTCCCAAGCCACACCGGAGTTTGCAAAGGTCACCCCCGTCTTTCCAGGGCAGCGATGGAAGGGAAGCTCTTTAGCCCAATGGACTGGAGACCATGCCGGAATAGAACAGTCCTCCTGCTGCGCCCCAGGCTTTCCCGTTAACCAAACGCATCCCTCCCGCAGGACCTTCTACAAACGGCTCTAATGACCGAACCCTATGGGGACAGGTCCGGCCACGGGAAACGAGTTTTTTACTTGCTCAGCAGAGAGGACTGTGCAGCTGCGTTGGAGGAAGACACAAAACCAGAAAGTGAATTTCCACCGAGGTGCACGGTATTGATGGGGGGGGGGGGGGTACAGCTAGCGTTGACCATTCGGCGTTTGGCTTCCTCTGATGCAAAAGCTGCATGGCTTCAGGGGTGTTTGCCCACGGAATACGGATCTCGTCAGCAGGAAGTAGAAGGGTCGCCTCCACCGAGGACCCCAAGAGGGGCCCAGGCCACCCCACTGGGGAAACGCGGTCCAATCTCCTCTCTGCGGCGGGCAACTGGCCCAAAAGCTGCACATTTCCAAATCCTGGAGGCCCGACGGTGACTCAGTCCGGGGTCACGGCCGCCGCCCGAAGCCTCGCTCCCAGTCCCACATGCACCTCACAACCGCGGAACGAATGAAGGCGCCCCCCCGCCCTCCCACGCGCGCCCTGCAACGCGGGGCTTGGCTCCCCTCGGCGGGGCTCAGCAGCCCGCGCCCTCGGCGGTTGCATCCTCCTCTCCCGCCTTCGGGGGCAGCGGCGGCTCCGTTCCCGCAGCTCCCCCGCTCCCGCCGGCACTTCGGCCCCCATTCCCTCCCGCTCCCGCCCCCCGCGACCCCCCGCGGCCCCTGGGCTCCCGCGAGACCCGGAGCCCCCGTTCCAAAAGGCGGGGGTCCAGGGGCGCTGGGCGCCCCTCGCAGGCGGGGGCAGGAACTTCCCGCTTCGGGCCGGAACAATGGCGCTTTTCCCGGAAAACCGTCAGGAGGCGGTCGGGCGCGTCCCGGGGGCCAAGCAGGACTCAGCGGTCGACTTCCCGGGTCCGAAGCCCCGCGGCGCCCCCCTCCACTTCCCCCTCCCCGTCCCCCTCCCCGTCCTCACCCCCCAACAGAGGGCGGGGCCCGCCGCGCCCCGGGGTTCCCGCGCGAGGGGGTCCGGCCAGCCCAGCCCCGAGCGGCGCCCGCGCGGACCCAGCCGCGGGCACGAGGCCGAGCTCCCGCGGACAAAGCGCGCCCCGCCCCGCCCCCGCGCGCTCATTGGCCGGCGCCGCGTCCCGCCCCTGAGCGCTCATTGGCCGGCGCTGGTGGGCCCGCCCTCGGGGCGGGGCGCGGCGCCGTGGGGGGCGGGCGGCGCTGCGCGTGCGCGGGGCGGGCCTGCGGGGGCGGGGGCGGCGCTTTGTGTGCGGCGGCGGCGGCGGCGGGCGCGCGGCGAGCGGCGGTGCGGGAGCGGCGGCGCCGCGGAGGGACGCGCGGGCGCGGCAGCATGGAGGAGCTGAGCAGCGTGGGCGAGCAGGTCTTCGCCGCCGAGTGCATCCTGAGCAAGCGGCTCCGCAAGGTGCGTGCGGCCCAGCGGCCCCGCTCGGCCCGCGCCCCCCGCCCGCCTGCCCGCCGCCCGCTCACGCGCCCCTCTCTCCCGCAGGGCAAGCTGGAGTACCTGGTCAAGTGGCGCGGCTGGTCGTCCAAGTGAGTCCCCGGCCCGGGAGGCCGCTTCCCGCCGGGCCCCCGGCCCGGGGAGGGGAGGACCCCGGCGCCGCGGAGCAGGCGGGCGGGGGGAGGGTCTGCGCAGCGCGGGAAGGAAGTTCGCGGGTCCCGCCGCTCCTCCGGCTGCGGGGAGGGGCGCCCGGCCGGCGGGGAGGGGCGCCCGGGCCGCGAGGGGCGGCCCTTTGTTTACAAACCCGGGGCGCGCGGCGCCGGCGGCTCCCCCTGGGGTCGCGGCCCAGCCCCGCGCCCCCTGCCGCCGTCCCCGGAGCCCGGCCCGCGTCCTCCGCGCCGCGCGGGCTCCCGCCCGTTTGTTGCTGACGCCCCTGCCCCCTCCGCCTCCCGCGGACCGGAGCCCCCTCCTGCCGTCGCCCGCTGTAACCTGAGCTGCCTATTGATGAGCGCGGGCTTCCTTTTTTTTTTTTTATGGGAGGGAGGGGACTTGGCGTTCCCCGAGGGGGCTCTGTTTACAGTCGCTCCCACGGGCCCGGCTCCCCCTCATCCCCGGACCCCCCGGGCCTTTGCTCTCCTCTCTGGTGCCTGGCCCGCGCTTGCTTGGGCGCCAGCCACGTTTTTATAGTCTTGGGGCTGCGCCCCCCGCCTCTGGACAGCCTCCCCTCCCCTCCCCGCTCGGGCTCCGGGCCAGGGTTTGGGGGCTTCCTCCGCCGACTTCCCTTTCTCCAGCGTTTGATTTCCTCCCAGTGGGGAGACCAGTCCTCTGGGGCGGGTGTTCATGGGGGGTGGAGCAGCTGTTTCCCCTGGAGCTTCAAGGGGAGGTACTGGCCTCCGGACCCCGTTTCCAGCAGCACACCCTGGACACAGTGGGACTTTCTTGGGGTCCTCCGGGACCTGCGGCCACATGGACTGGCTGCTTTCTGAAGGGGCTGTTGCGTGACCACGACCCGCTCTCTGCTTTTCCAGGCACAACAGCTGGGAGCCCGAGGAGAACATCCTGGACCCGCGGCTGCTCCTGGCCTTCCAGAAGAAGTGAGGAGTTGGGGGGAAGGGGGAGCAGGGGGTGGGGCGCTGCTGGTCCTCCAGGGTCCCTGCTGCCGTCCCCATGGCTGGTGGGAAAGGTGAAGCAAACTTTCTCCCAAGCAGAGCTGCGGCTCCCCCTGAGGAGCCCACCGAGTCAGGGTGCTGTTGGCTGCTGGAGCCAGACCTGCCGGGATGAACTGTCCCGGTTCCTTCACGAAAAGCTTTGCCTTTTCTGTTGAGTCGTTTGCACACAGGGCTGCTGGAGGCCAGGACGGGGGTTTGCTGTAGCAATGCAGACCCGGCCTCCCCCTGCACCAGGGTGCCTGGAGCAGAAGGCGGCCAGAGGGGGAGCAGAGCACACCCCCGTGGTGGGCGGCGGGGGCGGGCCTGCCGCGGGGCCTGCGCTGGGGTGCCTGCCCAGGACGTTTCTTTTTCTCGGGGCCGCAGAACGCACTACCGAGCACGGTGCTGAGTGCGCGGTGCTGAGTGCTGGCACTGAGCGAGCACGCTGGCCGCAGCCCCTGGCCGGTCTGGGCTGAGTGTGCTTCAGAGGTCCTAGGTGCACTGTCTGTGTTGGTTTAGGAGCCCTGGGCTAGGGAGGCCCTGAGCTACAGAGGGGAGGGGTGATGAGAGGCAGGCGAGGGTGACCACCCCCATCGGCAGGAGGGTCCAGTGGTGCAGTCGGGAGCACACTGGACAGGACAGGTATGGGCACTGGGCGGGAGGCCCTGAGCGTGGATGGAGACAGTTGTCACTGCTGAGGTCCAGCCGAACCAAGAGGGAGTGTCCACTGACAGAGCCGGCGGGCAGGGTCCCTAGGAGATGGGCTGTGGACACCCAAGAGGCCGGAAAGGTAAAGTGGGCGGTCTGGTCATATCCTGGGCGGTGGATGCTCTTCCTCCGGAAATGGGGGAAGGTCCCGCTGGAGGCCGGGAGCTCGTGGTGACGAAGGAGGTGACGCGGGAGACCGTCCGGCTGCCTCGGTGCCTGCTCGTCGGGTGCTCCCTGGATTCTGGAAGGGTCACCTGCCAGGCCCCAGTGAGGTGCCGTCGGCCCGTTTCAGTTACCGGGAAACCCCTCCAGACAGAGCCTCTTCCAGAGGCGGGGGGAGCCTGAAACACAAGCGTATGTTCGTGTTCTCTCCCTCCCTCTCTCTCTCTCTCTCTCTCTCTTTCTCTCTCGTCTGGGAGGCATCTCTTGTCGCCGTGGCCCTGAGCGGGGTGGGGGTGGGGGTGGGGGTACTGGGGCAGGCCCTCACTCGGCCTGGACTTCAGTTTGAAGTGAGGGGATTGGACCATGTGACCACAACGGCTCCTGGGGCCTTCTGGAATTCTCCGGGACATTCTGCCTGCAGGAAGGCTGGGGCAGGCGTGCTGTGAGTGGAGTCGGAGAGACCAAACCTGCTCGCGTGCTAGGTTGGCTTGGCGCTCTGACTTGGTGCCGGTGAAGTGGGGGCGGGGGGGCGTGCAGACGTCACGGCGCTGCTGGGGGCTGGACCTCTCACCCTGTCACACTGCTGAGCCACCGCGGCTGGCTGGACTGGCCGGGTGTTTGCAGCCGTGGGGTTCCGTGACGCTGATGGCTGATTTTCTCCAGGGAGCAGGAGAAGGAGGTTCAGAACCGGAAGAAAGGCAAGCGTCCCCGGGGCCGGCCGCGGAAGCTCACAGTGATGTCCTCCTGCAGCCGGCACGCCAAGCTCAAGGTAGGTGGCCGAGGCCTGCTCTGGCTGCTCGCCTCCCGCTGGGGCGGGTGCAGGTGCAGGCGGGAGGGCCGAGGGCTTTGGCGGGGAGAGTCTCTGGCCTCCCACCGCCTCCGGCTTCCGCGGGGTAGCAGTGAGCCCAGGCTGCTGAGCTTTATTTTTTTCCATTGATTTTTAGAGAAAGTGGAAGGGAGGTGGGGAGACAGAGAGAGAGAGAGAGAGAGATGCATTGATTGGTTGCCTCCTGCACTGGCCTGACTGGGGCCGGGGATCGAGTCACAACCAGGTACAGGCCCTTGACCAGAATCGAACCCAGGGCCCTCTGTCCTTAGGCCAGCGCCTTTTTCCTGCTTTTAACTCGCTGCCCCCGCTCCCACCCCCAACCCCCTGTAGTCTGGAAGCGACAGGAGGTGCTGGCTTCGGCGTGTCTGAGACCTCTGGGGTGGGGGGCGTGTGTGTTCTGGGCCCCGGGACCAGGCCACGAAGGGTGACACCTCCCCCGGTCTCTGCAGGAGCCGGACACCTCCTCCAAGTGCAAGTCCAGCAGCTCCTCCTCGTCCTCCACGTCCTCCTCCTCGTCCTCCGATGAAGAGGGGGACAGCGACCTGGACGCCAAGAGGGGCCCCCGCGGCCGGGAGACGCACCCGGTGCCGCAGAAGAAGGCGCAGATCCTGGTGGCCAAGCCCGAGCTGAAGGATCCCGTCCGGAAGAAGCGCGGCCGCAAGCCGCTGCCCCCCGAGCAGAAGGCGGCCCGGAGGCCCGTGAACCTGGCCCGGGTGCTCAAGACCGCCAGGAAGGACCTGGGGGCGCCGGCCGGCAAGCTGCCGCCTCCGCTCAGCGCCCCCGTGGCCGGCCTGGCGGCCCTGAAGGCCCACGCCAAGGAGGCCTGCGGCGGCCCCAGCAGCCTGGCCACCCCCGAGAGCCTGGCCAGCCTGATGAAGGGCATGGCCGGCAGCCCCAGCCGCGGCGGCATCAGCTGGCAGAGCTCCATCGTGCACTACATGAACCGCGTGAGCCAGAGCCAGGCCGCCGGCCGGCTGGCGCTCAAGGCCCAGGCCGCCGGCAAGTGTGGCCTCGGCCTGGACCTCAAGGTGAGGACGCAGAAGGGCGAGCTGGGGTTCAGCCCCCCGGGAAGCAAACTCCCAAAGGCCCCTGGCAGTGGGGTGATGGAGCCGAAAGGAGGGGCCCCCCACGCCCACAGCGGCAGCAAGGTCCCTGCCGGTTGCCTGGGCCCCCAGCCTGCGCCCACCCAGGAGCTGAGCCTCCAGGTCTTGGACTTACAGAGCGTCAAGAACGGCATGCCGGGGGTGGGCATGGCCGCCCGCCACACCGCGGCCGCCAAGGGCGTCCCTGCCACGGGGCCCGGCACTGGGAAGGGCACCGGGGCTGGCGCCACCGGGGGCAGCGGGGCCGGCATGCTGGCCGACACCGGCAAGGGCGAGAAGCTGGTCGCCCGGGCCACCGCCGTGCCCGCCCCGGCGGGGAAGAGGGACTGCGGCAAGGGCGGCGCAGCCTCCGGCGGGCAGGAGGGGCCCGGGGCCCTGGGCAAAGCGGCCGCGCTGTCCGAGATGAGCACCGGCGAGGAGAACAGCAGCTCCGACTCGGACCCGGACTCGGCCTCGCTGCCCGGCGCCAAGCAGAGCCTGTCCTTGTCGGTGCAGGCCAGCCAGGACTGGAAGCCCACCCGCAGCCTCATCGAGCACGTCTTCGTCACGGACGTCACCGCCAACCTCGTCACCGTCACCGTGAAGGAGTCCCCCACCAGCGTGGGCTTCTTCAGCCTGCGGCACTACTGACCGCGCCGCCGCCGCCGGCCTGGCTCCCGTTGGCGGGCAGACGGGCCGGCCGTACCTCGATGCCTTGCCGGGGCCCGCCCGCCCCGTTCCTACCTCGGCCTTCGCTTCCCTTTGGCCTCAGGAAGTCTGGGCACACCTGCAGCTCGAGCCAAATCTCCGAACCGCCTCCTGGCTGCTGGCGGCTCCGCTTCCCCGGGCACCGATGTTCCAGGAGGAGCTTCTGGGCCAGCGTGGCTGGTGGGGGGCAGGGCCTGGAGGACACACCCAGCACGCAGACCAAGATGGGGCGGGGGGGGGGGGGGGGAACAAGGGCCTTGCTGCCAGAACTCCCCCCCCCCCCCCCAACTGTGCCTGAGCTGTCAGGGTGAGGGGGCGTCATCTCTCTGTCACTGTCCCCTCCCCTCATAGCTGAGGGCTGTGGCCTAGATGTAAAGGACAGGTCTTGGCGAGGGTGGGGGGGGGGTGAGGTGGGGGAGGCAGGGACCCTGAGAGGCTGGTTTGGGGCCATCTAACGGGGAGCCAGCTCCGCTGGGCAAGTCCCTGAGCTGCTGTACCTGAGGAGCCAGCCTTTGGGTTTTGGGGGCAGGAGGAGAGGGTGCCTGCCTTCCTGCCATCTGTGCCAGGACCACCCCGTCCTCCTCTCAGCCCCACACTCTGCCCGGGCCTGCTGGCTGTGCGGGAGCCTTGCTATGTCCTCCCCATGGAGAGGCCCGCCGTCCCTGACAATCCCCCCACCTCTGGGCCCCGTGTCCTTCCCCACAGAGACGCTGTCGGCCTGCCTGTGCGTTTGGGAAGCTGGACAAAACCAGAGTGGCCCCCAGGCGGAGGCTGGGGGGCTGCCCTGTGTGGATTCCCACCCACCATGCAATGGGTGTCCTGGGCGCGGGGGAGAGGTGGGCCAGCTGGGGTGCCACCGGGCCTGTAATGCCAAAAACAGTGGGCCTTGGGGGACTCCGGTTTTATTTCTGTGATGGATTAAGGCAGCCAGCGGGGTGGGGCCTTGACTGCAGGGGAGGCAGGCCTGCCACACCTCCACCCCCTCCTCCACTCCCCGCCCCGCCCTCCATGCCAAATAGGAACCAGGGCTTTGTAGCCAAATCTGAACTGAGTGCCTTTGGGGACAGCCTGTGTCCAGGACCCCGTTGAGAGGTCTCCACAGGACACTGGGGCGCCAACATGGCATCCCCACCAGCAGCTGTGGGCATGGTGCCGCCTTGGCAGCCAAAGACTAGGAGTCCCCGCCTGCCAGGCTGAATCTGGGAAGTGGGCAGTGAAGGGAGACCTGTTCCCGGGGTGATCACAGGGGTTCTCTCCCCCACCCCCCGAGGAGCTGATGCCTCCAAGTTCTGCAGCTGCTCCGCCTGGTCCCACTGCCGCCCCTCTGAGCTCCGGGCGCCTGCAGCTCCGGCAGCCAGGCCTCCAGTCCCGACACGGTGCCTTTACCAGCTCTCTCGATCCCAAAGTCTGATCTGTAAACGCCTTGCTCCCGGCCTCTGCCTTGCTGGGTGGTGTGTGTGTCTGGGTGCTGTGACCCTAAACAGTGTGTGTGTGAGTGGGCCCAGGTGCTCTGAGCTGGTCGCCATGTTTACCAATTAATAAAGCCCTCCTGTTTTATTGGCTGCTGCGTGTGTGTGTGTGTAGGTGGGTGGGTGGGTGCATCTAGGCACCGGTCACACGTTCAATGTGGCACTGCCTTGTTCCGCAGGGGCCCCTGCCACACAGAGCAGTGAGCGTCCTGGCTCGGCTCTGTGAGTGGGTGGGAAGAAGCAGCCAGCCTGCCCTCCTCCAGGGTGTTGGCATATTTTTATACGTATATTTTTGGTACCAAAAAGAAGGCTCCTGTTTTGGTTACACTCAAAACTGACCTGACTTCAGAGAGCTTGGGCCTCGCTAGAGGTCTCATTGGGGGGAAACGGGAAAGACCAGCGCTGTGGGCCAGTGCCAATCCCTGGCTTGATTTGTGTTTTTTTAATTAAAAGCCAAATTGTTCGTGTATACCACTTTTAATTGCTTTCTTAAAAGAGAACAAAAGTGGGTATGTTACTTCTCTGGGAAACCTAGGTCTTTGTTGAAACAGGACAGCAGCCCAGCCCCCAAATTCAAACAGGACCAACCAGCTAAAGGGAATGCCTCCCCCAGAAAGCCCACCAGGGTTTGGTGGGCGGGGTGAGAGCTAGGAAAGATGGTGCCTCGATGGCCAGGTTTTTGCTCACATGCATCTGAAAATTCTGTGCATTTTCTAGTATTTTTGGGAAACAACACTAGCCATAGGTTGCAGGGTTTTTTTCAGACGGATGTTAATTTATTTTGCAGGGGGAAGACAGCCAATGTGTCAGACCTTTGCCTTTTCACTTAGTATATCAAATTTTTTTTTTTAATTACCCTGTTGAGTGTCATGAGCGGTGCCTGGAAACACGTGTCTTCACTTTTCCCTTCTTGAGGCAAAATCCTCCAACACGGCGGAATAGAAGGAGGGGGATCCAGGGCTCAGGAAGGCGTGGCCACCTTTCTGGGGTGCAAAAAAATATTTTTAAAACACATTTTATTGATTATCTACAGAAAGGAAGAGAGAAAATTAGAAACATTGCTGAGAGAGAAACATCGATCAGCTGCCTCCTGCATACCACCTACTGGGGATATGCCTGCAACCAAGATACATGCCCTTGGCCGGAATCGAACCTGGGACCTTTCAGTCCCCAGGCCGACGCTCTATCCACTGAGCCACACTGGTTAGGGCCAAAAATAGATTTTTCCTAAGCAAAGGTGTGGGCTTCATTATAGAAGTGAGTCCCTGCACCAGCGTTTCAGAGAGCGGTTTGGCATCTCAGGAGACGAGAAGCACAACGGGGTCCTGGGTGAGGGTTGCTGCTGGTGTCCGGCGCTGTGATAACACCATAAACTCACTGAGACCCCTCCCAGAAACAGCCCCCTCCTCTCCTCCCCGCATCCAGAGATACTGCCCCGGGAGCCCACCACACGTGGTAACACTTGAAAGGGACACGGCTGTAACATTCCGGGGCTGCAAAGCCCGCAGGCTCTGGCTGGGCGAGGCCTGACCCAGGCTCCCTCAGGGCACCTCTCCTGGGCACCTTCCCGGGCACCCTCTCCCGGGGCATCCTCTCCTGGGCACCCTCTCCCTGGGGCACCCTCTCCCGGGCACCCTCAGCAGTTTATCCACACAGCTCGCCTCCGGGAGAACTGGCACCCTTGGAAGGGAAGGGAGCGGCCTGCCTGTTGGCGCCCTGGTTTGGGGCAGAGGCCTGGATGCTTTCGTCCAGGGGGTCCCCCTGCAGCTGGAAGGCACCCCAGCCGGAGGGTTTGAAGTCAGATTCTGCCCAGGAGGCGCTGGCTGGCTTTTGTTCGCCTCCTGAGGCTGGAGCAGGTTGTGTTGGGGGAGGGGGGCTGGGCCACCCTAGCGCCTGTCCTGGGGCGGGGCGGCTGCAGGGGGGCTGGGGGGCAGGGAAGGAGCGCACTGGCAGAGTGGGAGCCGGTGTTACACACACTCACACACACACTCACACTCACACTCACCTGGATGGCCAGCCATTCCTGGGATCATTTATACGGAGCCTCCTCGGACAGACCACCGTGCAGACCAAGGTCCATCCCGGCCTTCGTTCCGGGGGTGCGCTGCTGGGTTTACGGCCTCAGCCACCGCCTCCCGGGAGAATGTGCTGGGTCGCCAGGGGCCCCGCCTGGCCTGAGGCTGGGCCCGGAGCCCCCGGTCCGAAGGCGCCTGGCATGACCCGCACGTCCAGGCTCCTAGGAGGTCCGGCGGCTGGACACCGCGTGCCGTCCCTCCGCGCCCTGGAAGACCTGGCCGCGGAGGGCGCGCTGGCCTCCAGGGCGGGGAGAGGGGCGGCCCTGCTCCCTTCCCACCCGGAGGGCAGGGGCCGCCCCGTGGGCTGCGGCCTCCGCCTCTAGAGGGCGCACGCGTCCCGCCAGGTGGAGCCGCCGGCGCCCGGGCGCGCGGGGCGAGTCCCCGCTCTGCTCTGAGCCCCGCGGGGCCGACGGCACCACCGCGCCCGGGCGCCCCAGCACCCCTAGCGCCCCTGTTTTCCAAGTCTCAGCCCCTCCCCTGGGTCCAGGCCCGAGGCAGGCCTGCGCCCCTCCGACCCGCACTCCGGCCCCGTCCCAGGCCGCCTCTGGGCGGGGAACTTCCCGGTGAGAAGTCGGGGTGCGAGCCCCCCAGTGCTGGGCGGGACTGCGGGCCGGGGGTCTCCCTCTGCACCGCACAGGGCCCCGGTGGGGGTCCGCACACCCAAGGAGCGGAGAACGGAAAAGCCGCGCCGGCCCCGCGCTGTGGGGCTGCCCTGGGCGCAGAGGCCGTCGGGGAGGGGGGGAGGCGGCCGCGGCGGGGCCTCCACTCCCGGCGCTTTCCTGGAGATCCGCCGGGGAACCGGCCCCGAGAGAGGAGCTCCCGGTCCCAGCGGCGGTCGGTGGAGGCCGAGCAGCCGGGGAGGGGCAGAGGGGCCCCCCGTGCCGCCCCAATACCGGGCAGCCGCGCGGGAGGGGGTTCCGGCGGAGCCGCTGGGCCGGGTTCCGGGGTGACCGCCTGCCCCCGCCCCCGGGGCCTCCCCGCGGGCACAGAACCGGGGCAGGAGGTGGGGAGGGAGCTCCCGGACTTGCGGGCCGAGAGGGGACGCGGCCCTCCCCTCGCGCTCGCCCCGCTCCTGGGCCCGCGCCGGTTCGGGGCGCCGTCTGCGGGGCTCGGGGCGGCCACTGTGGGGGTCCCGAGAGCGCTGTCCTGTGCGGGTTCACCACCCGCTCCACTGTGGCCAGGGAGGCCCCGAACCGCACCCCGCGATCCCGTCCCCGGTCCCGCCCCCAGAAGGCCGGCCGGGAGGCTGGGCGCGCGGGGAGCCGCAGCTCCGGGTTCACTAATCACATCAGTTCGCGCCGCGCTGCTCGGAGCAGCCAGTTGCCTAGCAATCCCCGCGAATCCAATTCCTCAATCAATAGCCAGCGGCCTGCGTTGGGGAGGGCAGTCGAGGCTGGAGGTTGGGGGGCAGGTCCAGCCACGGGACTGGGAGCAGGCGGAGCCCCCGGAGCGCGGGGCAGGGAACTCAGGCCTGGAGGGGGGTGGGGGGACCGGCAACATGGGGCCTGGGGTGGAACTTGGCGGGGGAGACCCGACACAGGAAGGGGGGACCCTCCCGGGGTCCCCGAGTTCTGCTGGATCCCAGAGAGACGCACTGGGTAGGCGAGGGAAGCCGGGACCTCCTCCTCCCACTCCCTCCAAGCCCAGCTCTCTCCCCCTGGCTGGAGTTTATCTTTTTAGGGAAGGGTCTTCGGAGGTGGGATCCCCTGGGTGCTGGAGGGAGAGTGGCGGGGGGAGGACTGAGAGAGGAGGGGCGGGGGCGGGGTGTGACTGCTCCAGTGAGGGGGAAAGGGGAGAGGAATGAAGCGGAGACATGTCTATTTACAAAGTATATATTTAAACACGTAAAAAGAGGCATTGGATACAGACCGACACAAGCTTCACTCGAGCGGAGGCAGAGGTCCATCCCAGCTTTGCACGAACCTCTGAACTCAGTAAACCCGACTCGCTCCAGCCCCGGGCGGTTGCAGGTCACCAGCCCCAGCCACGCCCCTGCCGGCCTGACCCCAGG
Source organism: Nyctalus aviator (assembly GCA_036971965.1). Lineage (NCBI taxonomy): Eukaryota > Metazoa > Chordata > Mammalia > Chiroptera > Vespertilionidae > Nyctalus > Nyctalus aviator. The sequence goes on from CM072937.1 coordinate 46,638,708, forward strand.
TCAGCGTCCCAGAGCCAGTGGGGGAGACACACGGCCACGGACAGACGGACAGACGGAGGGACAAAGGCGGGGGCAGAGCCAGGCTGGCCTGGGTGGGAGGGAGCGCGGGCAGCTGGGGGGGAAGGGAGGAAAGAGGAGGGAGAAGGAGGGAGAGGAAGTAGGGAGGGTGGACAGGCGGCAGCCAGGTAGGACCCGGTCCCCAGCTCCTGTCCACTCGGGAACAGACAGGTCCCTCCGAGGAAGTCTCATCTGAGAACAGACACTCAGTCCCCGCAGGGCGCTGCTTACACAAAGTCTAAAATCCCAGTTTACAAACGCGAGCAGAGAAAGCCCATCCTGGGGCTTCTTCACAGGCGCAACGTAACATCCAAACAGACAGCACAAGGGCACACAGTTCACTCTTCTCCCCCCCCCCAAGGTGAGAAGTCTGGGGGTAGAGGCTGAGGCAGGCGGTGGGAGCACCCAGTGCAAGGGCTGCCTGGTCCCCCCAGGGAGCAGCTCCCCCTCCGCCCTGGCCCCGCCCTGCTCGCCCGAGTCTGGGCCTCCTCTGGGCCCTGCCTCCATGGGCGCTGAGGAGTCGGGTCTCCGCTGGCCCTTTAAGGGCGGGGAGGCGGGGAGGCCTCGGGGTCCGTCTTGAAGGGGAGAGGGGAGGTTTGTGCTTTTGAGTCGAGTTCTGCAGGCTCGCGTTCTGCGTCCGTGGGGTGCAGCGTGCTCACCGCCGGCCGGGAGGGACGGGGGCGTCGGGGACCGGCCGCCTCTCCCAGCTCCCGCTCCTCCCTCCCCTCCGGCGGAGTCTGGATGTCGAGTTCAAACGGAGAAGCCGCGCATCGAAAAGGACTATAAATTATAGCTTTTGCTTTTGGGAAGGCGGGGAGGTACGAGCAAAGTTCCGAGGCGCATTCTTGGACGGAGCCCTCGCCGAGCCCCTCCTTCCCGGCCCCGCCGCCGGGTGCGAGTCCTCCCGGTGCCCGGCCAGGCCCGACCCCGCCGCCGCCGCAGCCACAGCCGGGCCGGGCCGGGCCCAGGCCCCGCTCCAGCCGCCTCCCTCCGTGGGTCCGCAGGGTGGGCCCGTCTGGCCGCGCGTCCGTCCGTCTGTCCGGGAGCTGGCGGCCCGCCCTCCGCCAGGGAGGCGGGTCCGAGTCCTCCGGGGAACCGGGGGGCCGGCTCTGCTCCCGGGGCGCGAGCAGCCGCGAAGGAAACGTCCAACCCAGACCCCGCTGGTGAGACTGCCTCCGGCTCTGGGCACGGACGCGCCAGCCTCCCCGTTTGTCCTGGCATCTCGGGAATGTAAACAGATTCGCTGGGTTTCTGTTCTCTGCGGAGCGAGGAGAGGAAGGGAGGGAGCCGGGCCGTAGTGTCCGCGTGACACACTCATACACACGGTCCGATCTGCGTGGAGAACATGCACGTCCCCCCTAAAGTGCATTTCCTGGCGTGGCCCTGGGGGACGTCAGCTGCTCCCACCGGCTCCCCGAAACTTCTCACCTCCAAAGTCACACACACACACACACACACACACACAAAGTGATTCACGTTAATACTCCCCCCGCACCCCCCTTCTTAATCTAAAAAAAAAAAAATGGAAACACAGACTGACCCCACCCCCTACTTTCTGATTGGGGAGCCAATCTTTGGCTGGCCTGGCTGGCCAATGCGGGGAGAGAGAAAATCTGGGTCCGGCCTCGGTGCCAGGGGGCTGCCATGGGGCTGTGGGAAAAGGGAGGGGGGGAGGAGGGCCAGCTGAGTCCCTCCAGACACCACCAGAGGCCCAGGACCCCGTCCCCAACCTCCCCAGGCCCCTGGGGAGCGGAGGGCCCTCCTGCCCCAGGCAGCCTGCCGGCCCCAGCCTGTCTCTCTCTCCGTGTTAAATAAAACAACTTTGAGAGTTGAAATATATATATTTAGATATTTTTTCTTAAATAACATATTTACATCTAATAGAAAATATAACTCTAGAAATAATCTTCCAACCAAAACTGACAGGGAGGAAGGAGGGAGGAAGGGGTGGGCTGTGGGACGTGGGGGGGAGAGGGGGGAGCCCACAGGCTGCCTCCCACCCAGAAATCAAAGCATCCTTTATGCCAGGCTCCGCTCTCACTCTCTCCCCCGCTCTGATCCGGGGTCACCCACCCAGCACTTCATCTTTTCTCTTTAAAGAAGCCTTGGTCCGTGTTACTTTCCTTGATGGTGACGGTCAGAAAGTTTGAGGTCACGTCGGTGACAACCACCTTCTCCAGGTTGGTCAGAGAAGGACTCCAGGACTCCTCCTCGGGGTCCCCCAGGATTCTGGCCACGGGGATCCTGGCGATGAGAGAGGGCCTTCCCCCCTGAGCCCCCATGTCCCGGTACAAGCCCCCCACAGAGCCGGGGGTGCCTGAGCCGTGCCGGACCCGGGGGCCACCAGGGTCCAGGGCACTCTGGCCTTTGGCCTCCAGGAAGGCGGCCCTGTGCTTTATGACCCTGGCGGGAAAGGTGTCCACGGCCAGTTTGCCTGTGGCCTCGGCCGGGCCGGGGCTGGCCACCCCGCACTGGGCCAGGTCGGAGTCCTGCCTCCGGGCCAGCTGGATCACGCTGTGGCCCGCCGGGAACTTCCCGGGCGCGGAGGGGGCGTCCTCCAGCTTCCTGCTCTTGAGGTAATCCCCCAGCCCGTCGCCGGCGGCTCCCAAGGGCCTCTGCGAGGGGTCCAGCAGCTCCTTGCGGGGCTTGGGGCCTCTCTTCTTGGAGCTGTCCCCCGGCGAGCTGGGCTTGTCCTCCACGCGGCCGGCACCCCGGTCCCGCTCACGGTCCCTCTCCCTCTCTCGCTCCCGGTCCCTGTCCCGGTCCCGAGGGGGCTCCACGCGGCAGGTGCTGCTGGTGCTGCTGCTGCTCCCGGGCGGGGACAGACCCATGTTCCGGAGGCCCTCTCGGGCTCGGGAGGTGGAAGCCAGGTCCTGGGGCGAGCGGCCAGGGTAAGGGATCCGGAGGCCCCTGGCAGAGTCGCTTCGGAACTCGTACGTCTTGGCCTTGGCCTTGGCCTGGGCCTACCGAGGAAGGCGGTGTCAGCAGTGGGGCAGGGCCCCGCCCACACTCCTCCCCAAGACCCCTCCTCCAGACAGCCTCTGGGTTTCCCCCTCAGAATTTCTGGACGGGTGGGGGTGGGGTGGGTGGGGGTGGGGCTGGGGGTGGCAGTCTGGGGGAAGGGGTGGGGAGTCACAGGGACCAGCCATTCACAGCAAGCACACCGCCTGTATTCACTACGTCTCTATTCGGGAAGGCTGGGGGGCGGGAACTCTAGTGGCTAAGGCCCTCCCACAAGACAACCCTTGGCACAGCCACTGACCTGGTCCACGGCCTGTCTGGGGGTTCCCTCCTAGATTACAAATAGACAAAGTGTGTGGACACCCCGTTGGTTCACCAGCCCGCAGGGTCAACACTGCTGTCCACCACTGGACAAGGCCATCCTACCTTGAGGAGGAAGGTTTTGGGTTTGGGTCCTCGCTTTTTGGGGCCGTAGAGCTCCATCTCGCGTTCCCTGGAGGAAGGAGGGGGAAAGGTGAGCGGAAGGGGCGAGAGGGGACGGGGCTGGGCCGGTCCAGGCTGGGGAGAAGCCGCCGCCTTGTTTCTGAGGGGGAAGCGGAGGCCGGAAGGGCCTGTACCTCTCCTCGAAGGCGGCGAGCAGGCGAGCATCCAGGATGTTTTCCTCCGGCTCCCAGGTGCTGTACCTGGAGGGAGGCAGGAGGGAGGGGCGTGAGCCCCGGGATGGGGAGAGAGCAGCAGGGGGGAGTGTCTGTCCGTAACTTTTCTCCTTGCATTGTGTTGTATTTCAACATAAAGGGGGAAAAGAGGAAGAAAGAAACCTCCCGAATAACAGCCTGGGGCTGAGCATTGCATATAACCTACTTACTTCTGCGACCAGCCCTTCCATTTCACGAGGTATTCCATGCGGCCCTGTGGATGCAACGGGAGGATGTGTGTGTGCACGGGAGTAGTGCATGACGGGGACACAGAAATACATGCAAAAAATGCATGCACCGAATGAATGCCTGGGATCCTGTCGCAAAGGACACGAGTCCACGGCATCGCACCCTGCACGAAACGCTGCACAAAGTGCATGCACCGGCATCCACCCCTACCCCGCCCCCCACTCATGCAATCTGTGCATCGCTGCAAGTCTAAGGAAAGCGCTTGGGCTCAGAGCCGCCGCCGCCGCCGCCGCCGCCACGGCCGCGGCCGCTGCTGGGACCTGGGGGAAGGGAAGCTGGGCTGCAGCAGGGGGAGGGAACCTGGGCCGGGAGGGGAGGGCCCGCCGTCCTCGGCTCCAGGCCCAGGGGCACCTACTTTCCGTATGCGCCGTTTCAGGAGGGCTTCGGCCGCGAACACCCGCTCCCCAACCGCTGAAAGCTCCATGTTGACTCGCCGCTTCCCCCCTTGGCTGCTTCCAGGAGCAGAAAAGCAGCAGCCAGCGCACGACAGACCATAATACTCTGCCGCTGACGTCAGTCTCCTCCCCCTCCCGCGCGCTCGCTCCCTCCCCGCCTCCCGCCGCTCCCCGCTCCCCCGCCCGGCCGCCCGGCGCTTCCTCCCGCCCCACGTGTTGCTAACGACGTTGCTAAAGCCGAGCGGACGGGGGCCGGCTCCCCCGCGCGCTGATTGGGCGGCCGCCGGGCCACGCCCCCTCCCTTTCTGCCCGCGTTGCTACGTGACCCGCGTTCCGATCGCCAGGGGGCGGAGCCGCGGCCGCTCCGGGGACCGAGCGCGACGCGGTGGGGGCCGCCACCGGAAGTGACGTCGCGGGGAGGGCGGCGCGGCCGCTGTCAGTCTGCCGGGCTGGCGAGAGGGGCCGTCCGCCCTGTGTCTCCGCCCCGGCCCCTTCCCCCTCCGCCGAGCGGTCCCTCCGGCGCTCCGGGCTCCCCGCCGCTCTCGCCGGGACCCCCGCGGCCGTGTCAGCCGGGCCCCGCCCTCCCGGCAGACCCCCGGCCCGCCCCGCCGCCGCCGCCCGGGCTCGTGCCCTCCCCTCCCCCCGGCGCCCGCCGCACAATGCACAATGCACAGGTGCTGGGCGCCCTGGCCGCGCCCGGACCCCGGGAGCCGCGACGCTCCCCTCACCCGCGTCTCCTCTCCGCCCCCTCCCCGGAGCGCACGCCCGACCTCCGGTCTCCACGGCAACGGCCCCCTCCCCGCCGCCGGCCCCGTCCTGCGGACAAATCAATGTGCCTGTGTCTCCGTCTCCTGTCGCGCGGCCCTGCCCTCGGCAACCCTCGGGCCCTGCGGACCGGCCTGGGCTGGAGAGCGCGCCCCCAGCCCGGAAGCCGAACCCAGACCCAAGGGGGACCCACGGTTCCGTCCCTCCGCGCCCCGGGACCTCGCGGAGGGAGGTCGCGCGCCGTCTCCCGGCGTCCCGACCGGTCCCCGCGCCCGCAGCCACCTGCCCCCGCCGCCCGCCTGCGCGGCTCGTCCCCGCCGCCTCCGGTCCTAGTGTGGCCGGCCTCCGCTCCGCCGCCCCGGCCCGAGCCTGGATGGGGTGGTGGGCCTCGACCACCGGACAGAGCCCAGCGCTTGGCTGGGATTGGAGCGTGCGGCCGGGGGTGCGTCCCGGTCCCCCTGGACCCGGCGATCTGCGGGGGCTGAGCACACACTTCCTGTCCACGGCTCCTCCCGACGTGCGACACGCACTCGGCGAGAACACGCGTGGCGGGCGCGCGGCGGGGTCCGGTGCGGTGCAGTGAGAGGGCTCGGCCTGCGGGGGCCGTGGCCGGGGCGGCGGCGGGGACGGCGGCCCGGTCTGTCCTGTTCTCCGCCGCCCCGCTGCCGGGCACGGCCCTCGCTCCGGGAACCCAGGGCTCAGAACATCGACGCCCCCCGGATGGAGTGAGAGCGGCTCCCCGGAGGGCGGGGAGGAGGGACAGGGCCGGAGAGGGCGCACAGGCACCAGGGCCGGCCTCCGGGGAGCGGGACCCCGGCGCCGCGTCCGGAGTTCGGTGCGCGCGGGCGGCGGGCGCAGCGCCGCCCTGGCCCCGGGGACAGCGGCTCCGAGCCCACCGCCGGCTCTCTCCCCGCCCCGCCCCGCAGACGCGGGTTCCAGGTTCGGGTCTCCTTCCCAAACGCCCCGGGCGGAGCGGGGCCCGCAGTCCCGTCCCTCCGGCGGCTCCGCGGCGACGCCCCGGCCAGCCCGCCCGGGAGAGCCGCCCGCGAGAGGCCGCGTCCTTCATCATAGAGTCATTCCCGGTAACAAATAGTTTCGCCGGCCGGTGCCAGCGGGACAGCTGTTTCTGTTTAAGCTTAAATACTTTCCAACAGTTTGGGCAGTAAAAATAAAGTCGGTCTCCGCCGCCTCCGAGTGTCTGGTTTCCCCGCCCCAGAGAGCCCACCCTCCGCCGGGCCGCGCGCCCCCCAGCCTCCGTCCCGGCCCCGCGCCCCTCCCGGAGCCTCCGCCCCCCGCACCGCGGTCGCCCCCTCCCGGAGCCTCCGCCCCGGCCCCGCGCGCCCCCTCCGGAGCCCGCCGCCCGCCCCCAGCCCTGGGCCTGCGCCGCCGAGGGCCGCGGCTCCCGGCGGACCGGGTTTCCGCAGCCCGGTCCCCGGGGTGTGCGGGTGCCGTTACCACCTGGCGCAGAGGTCGCCGGTTTCAGTTTCACGCTGAGAAAGTTCACTGCCCTGCTCACTCCCCGCGTTTCTCTTCTTTCCGTTTTTCTCTCCCTCCTTCCTCCCCCTCTCCTTCCATTTCTCCTTCTCTCTCCTTCTCTCTCTCTCTCCCTTCCTCCCCCTCTCTGTAGCCCCTTCCCCTCTTCCCCGCCGCCCCAGCCGCCGGGGCGGACACGCTGGTTCGGAACCAGATCGCCGTGGGAGGTGGTTCCGTTCGCAGACGTCGGGGATTCCTGCGGAGCAGGGCAGAACTCGATCCCGAACCCAGTCCTGGCGGGAAGCTGGCCGGTGGCGGGCGTCCTTCCTCCTCCCCTCTGCCCCTCTCCCGCCTCCAGCCGTCGGGGAGAGCGGGGCGCAGAGCCGGAGCCTCAGGCGGGGTGGCCTGCACTCCCTATAGCCCAGCCCCTGAGAGGCAGCGATCCGAGAAAGGATTTGTGGACCCAGCACCGGGCCGGGCCGGAAGGGTGCCTGTCTGTGCCAGGAGGGGGCGCCAGCGTGGGGCCCCCCCACCTTTCTCACTGAACCTCTGTTCCTCCATCAGCAGTTCTCACACCTCCCTTCTCCCGCACACCCACTCCTCCCGCAGAGTGAGAGCTGGACTCCCAGGAGCCCGTCCTGGAGTAAAACCAAAGCTTCCAGAATGAGAAGCCGCTCCGGCCGGCTCCCTGCGCCGCCGCTGCGGTGAATAAGGTAACTGCTCCTCGGACCAGCCCATATGGCTGCAATTTGAGCGTCTTTGGAGGAGACAGTGCGTGTGCTGGGGCGGGGGCCGGGAAGTGAAAGTGGAAATCAAAAGCTCTCCGATCGCATTTTTAGGAAGGAAATTGTCGGTGATTCTCTCTGCAGCCTCCCCCCACTTCCCCTGGGTTCTGGAAGGAGCCGGCTTCTCTGTGCACCGATGCAAGCGCTGGCCCGCCTGGGTCGCCAGTCTCCTGCACCCCGGGGTCTCCTCTCTGATTCTGCACCCACGTGGGTGACTTGGGCACACACCTTCCACTTCCCTTCCCGACCGAGGACCTCCAACCTGCCCCCGACGCCGGGAGCCTGCCCGAGCCATTGGCCCGACCCTGGAAGGTGCCCAGACTCTGTGCTCTGGCCTCATCCGCACTAGGGGCCATCTTAGGCCTCCAGGTACCCGCTGCCAGGGCACCCGGCCGGGGGAGGCAAGGCCAAGGTTGGCCTCCTCAGAGGGCCAGGCGGGACGGGCCGCCCCGTGAGGCGCTGGGCTCCTGGGTCGCCCGCCAGCCCAGCAAGCCCCAGCATGTCCCCTCGCCCCAGGGGGAGGTCAGGCCCTGGCGCGTTTTTTGGGAGTGTTTCAACGCCGCGGCTTGGCGGGCGTCGGACCTGCTGGGTCTTGGCCACAGACACGGGCAGATCTGGAAGCCAACCGCGTGCCTCGGGCGTGTGGGCAGGCGGCTGTGAGCCGCAGGGCGGTGGCCCGGGCGCAGTTGCTGGGCCCGGGGCTGACTGGAGCCGGTCTGGCGTTCTCCCACCCCAGCTGGACACCCACGGGCACTGATGGCCCACGGCTGGGGGAGCCGCAGGGGTGGCCCAGCACCCCGCAGAGACCCGGCCTGGGCTCCAGCTCCTACTTGGTCCCCGAGATGTGCCACCTCTCCCGTCCGCCGCCTCCTCCGAGCAGGCATTCCGCCATCCTTGTCGGAGCCGCTGGGTCTCCGCAGGCAGCAGGAGGGCTGGCGGCGGCAGGAACTTCCCACAAGCCCGCACTCCCTCCTCGGGGTGGGGTGCGGGGCCTTCCACATCAGCCCTGAAATCCCGGGACCCAGACCAAGCCCCTCCGGGCATCCCAGGAGGCGTGGTGCGCCCCCCCCCCAGGCAGACGGCCTTTCCTGAGCAGCTGGGTGGCGCCCGCATTTCCCCACGTAAGAGCCGCACCGACCCGGTGCGATCCAGTCCTTCCCCCAACCCCCAGGCTAAGCAAACTTTTTGGGGAGACGAAGTGGCCCAGCCAAGGGCACAGCAGGGCTTCTGCCCCTAACCCTGCCGCGGCTCTGCACCAGCGGCCGTCCAGCTCCCGCAGGGCTTCCAGGAGGGCGTCCGGGGAAGAAGCCCGTGGCCCTGAGCAGGCGGGGGCAATGCCAGAACCAGCAGTCGCGTCCTGCTCAGCAGGGGTGCTGTTGGCAACAAAGACGAGGCTGGAACAACCGTGGGGGAGGGACTCCAGCAGCCGTTCACCCCTCCCTCCAGGCTTCCTTCCTCAGAGAGCTCAGTGCTAAAATGTGGGTTCCAGTCCGCTTCATAGCCGGTAACTTAACTCCGTGCCTCCGTCCCCAGGATGCTTTCCAAAAGGGAGGGCTCTGAGGTGTGTGAGCACTGCCACCGTCAGGCAGTCAGTGCACAGCGGGTGCTCACTGTTCCGTCAGCATCCCTGATCTGGGACCAGGGTAGTGGGTCTGGTTTGGGGGGCGCCCAGGGAACCCAGTGTCAGTCTGTCCCTGCTGCCCAGGGGGTGCCCACAAAGGGAGCCGGTGCCCACTGGCCTGCACGAGGGGGAGCCCTCAAACCGTCTAGACTGGCCCCTTAGGGTGCCTCCCCAGGCCCCGTCCCACAGACAGGCGCCCGCGGACCCCGCCCTTGGCCGGGGGGGGGTGTGTGTGTGCAGGAGAACCAGCCAGCTGCACCCTCCCCTTTCCTGCTGAGAGAATGGGGTCCGAGAGTGGGTGGGTCCCGGCTTGGGTGGGGGTACGTTTCCATCGCCCCTGGAGATGGACTCAGACCCCACGGCCTAGACAGAGCGCGGGAGGGACTGTGAGACCAGGGAGGAGGGGGTGGCAGGGACACGTGGGCGGCCTAGGGGTCAAGGCCTTGGCCTCCGTCAGGACACGGGCACTATCAGGAGCCGCTGGGCCGGATGTGCGACGCTCTCACTGTCTCTGATGCCATACTTGTCATCGATGCCCGTGGGCTGTTGGACCGAGAGCGTGGCCCGGCCTGCCTGCAGGGACACCCTTGGCTCCTCGGGTCATTCTGCACAGCCGCCTGCACCCTCCCCTCCCCCAGCCTTACCATCAGAGAGGCCTGCTCAGCAGGGGCACCTGGCTCTCCGAACCCCAGCTCCGCCAGCCTGGGGTCCGCTGGCCACCTCCCTGTCCACCTCCCTCAGGCTCTCCTCGGGGAAGCTACGGGAAGCCTTGGCTCCGACCGCCTGGCGCGGCCCCAGCGGAGGGAATGGCAGTGGCTCAGCTGGGACTGCAGGGACCCCCGCAGGTTCTGAGGCGCAGGCCCCGCCCGCGCCTCTCCCCGCCCGCCTGGTGCTCCCGCCGGGGAGAGCCGGGCTGTGTCTCCCGGGAGAGGCCAGAGCGAGGGGCCGGGAGCCTGCCAGTCCTTGGGGAAGGCGATCCTGGGGGCGCCGGGAGGAGTCGGGGAGCAGGGGTGTCCGCCCCCCGCGGGAGAGGGCACAGCGGGCGGCGGGCCCTGGGCAGGCAGACAGGGCGGGATCCACGGAGAAACGGTGTCGGCGCCCGGCAGCGTCCAGCCTCCCGGCACCCGGCTTCGTCGTTGGCTCAGTGCCTTTCTGTCCACCCCAACCCCGCAGTGCGTCCACGGCGCCCCACTTGGTCCCAGGAGGGGGCGCTGTCTGCAGTCCGACCAGGCCGGGTCGGCGTCGGGGCTGCGGGGAAGCGTCCGCCTCCCGTCCCTCTGCTGGGAACCCAAACCCGGGAGCGCGGTACGGGCACCGTGTGAGCCGCTCGCCTTCTCCCGCCGCCTGCGCGCGGGGCGCGGCCGAAGTCGCCCTGCAAACCCGGGGCGTCCAGCCCCGCTGCCCGCACCTCTCGGTGCTCTCGTTGGCATGGCGGTGGCATCAGGCGGGACCGCCGGGCGGTCAGTTCTCCCCGGTCCTGGAGCCCTGACCTGGCGCCCAGCAGACGCGGGGCCGCAGGGGCTCCTGCCCAGGAGGGGGAGCGGCTCCAGCCGCGGAAACGGGTGCTCACCGGAGTTGCTGAGTTTCCTGGTTTCAGCCTTGGAGTTGAGCTACTTTTTTTGCCAAACGGGTGAAGGGCTGAGCCGCCCTGAGAGAGCCCCGCGGACACCCCATTCATCAGCCCTCCCGCTGGGGGAGGTTTGGTGACCCCAGAAGCGGGGCCGGCGTGGACTGGGCCTGAGGGGCTTGGGGGGCAAACTCTGAAGGTGGATGGGGCAGGGAGGGTCCAGCTGGGACCCGCTGTGGATCAGGGAGCGCCCGCCCACCACGCTCAGTCCCCGCTGGGACCCTCCAGGCCTCTGAGCCCCATCCCCCCCCCCCCCCGCCCCGCAGATGGCGGGGAGCCCTTCCCTGGCTCTGGCCTCGCCGCCGGGCTGCAGGAGTTTCCGGGTGTAAAGCCGGAAGCTGGGTGCCTGGGTGGCAGAGAGGACGTTGTGTGCAGCGAACATCACACATTAAAGAACCTTTGGGGTCTCATGCGAAGAGGAGCGGGAGGGAGACACCCACAGGTGAATGTGGGGGTGCCTTTGGCCCAGGATTGTATCGAGGGACACGTGCGGGTGATGCTGGGCTCCAGAGGGTTTTCACAACCAAACTGGTCTCCTTCAAAGCCACTGCCTCCCAGAGGCAGGGCAGAGAGGGAGCGAAGAGGGGGCAGTGAAAAGACCCCATCTCCTCTGAGAGGCTGAAGGAGCGGGAAGCCCCGTCCAGTAAAATAACCCTCAGTCCAGTGGAAATTACTGCCGTTAGGAGGGCGGGCGGCAGGAGGGAGGGAGGGAGGGAGGGACGGGGAGGGTGGGTTCCACCCCCAAGGACGCCTGTCTCCAGGGGGAGGGGAGGGCCGGGGACTGGGGTGTGGAGAGGGTGTCTGGAGAGTGGGGGCTGATGGGAGGGGCAGGGGGGCCTGGCTGCACCCCCTCTGCCCTCTGGGTCCCCGCCGCCTGTGGGCGCAGTCTCCCTGCTCACCCCCTCCCTCTCCCTGGGGTGCAGCCCTCCCAGGGGCGTCACCTTATTTCTAGCGGAGGCTGTGATAGTACAGCTTTTGGGGGGCTCCTCGGAAGGGCTCCCCTGGAACACCCCAGCTAGAAGCGCACGCTGGGGGAGTTGGGGTTCTTGGCCCAGGCCCCAGCCTCCGTCTCCCCCTGAGCGAGGGGAGCGGGACGGGGGAATAAATGGAGGAGGGGCCGCCGAGCCCTGCGCCCGAACCTCAGAGCTGCAGGGAGAGTCACCGGCTGGCCTCCGCCTCCAACCCCCCCCCCCCAGGACTGCCTCCCGCCCGCGGAGAGGAGAGGGGACCGCTGGGGCCCCAGCCGCCTCTCCCCAGGGGCCATCCAGTTTGCAGGCCAGCAATGGCAGCGTCTGACCCAGAGCCCAGCCAACGCCGTGCCGGTGCCGGTGGAAGCCAGAGTGGCCCCCAGGGGAGGGGGAGGAGGTGCTGCGGCCCCTCGGAGGGCGCCTGTGGGGGTCCCCAGACTCAGGTGCTGGGCTTTGGCCTCCAGGCCTGGTCGCAGCCCGGCGCAGGTGGTGGTAGGGAGTGAGCTTCTGCGGGGAAAGCCCGGTCCAGGTGCCCCGCACCCGCCCGCCCGCCCGGGGGCTGAGGGAGGGTGGTGTCCGATGGAGACGGAGAAGGTGGGCACAGGGGGAGGGGGCCACGGGGCCAGCTGGGCTTTAAGGCCCCTGGGCCGCCTCTCTGCTCCCCTCTCTGCCTCTGGATGAACTGGCAGCAACCTGGCTGAGAGCTCCAGAGGAGGGGAGGACGTGGAAGGGGAGGGCGTGGAGGGGGAGGGCGTGGAGAGGGAGGGAAGAAGGGTACAGGGGGGAGGGTGCAGGGAAGAGAAGGGCTGACAGGTGAGAGGAGGCTCGGCTGACCTGGGCCTGGGGCAGAGCCTCCACCCTCCTCACCTGCCCCGGGTTGGGCACCCAGCCCCCCCCCCGCATCCCTGGGGGAGTCGGGGGACACACCCTCAGCACCGCACCACAGGGCCAGGCTCCCCCAGAAAGCTAGGGGCAGCTCCGTCCTGCTTCGTGGCCGACACACACACACAACACACACACACACACAAACACGGCTAGAGTTTTTTCCAAATCTGAGAATGGGGCCAGGCTCCGTGTTGGGGAGTGACAGTGCTTCCAGACGGGAGGGAGAGACCCTGGACTCTGACCATGGAGGCCCCTCCCCTATAGGCCGCGGGGTCCTGGGGCCGCAGGGAGGATGGGCCAGGGCGCCTGCTGGGGTGCAGGGGAGCTGGGGAGCGCAGTTTCTACCCCGGCTCAGGTGTGGGTGAGGTGCCCGCCCGGCAGGACGCTGGGCTGACACAGGTGGCCCCACTATGCTCTGCTGGCGGCTTGCTGAGCTCCCTCATCCTCATCACAGCCTGAGGACAAGGCTTGACTAACCGCCAGACAGGCGGACACACTCAGGCGCCCAAGCAACAGCCGCCCCAGCCCTGGACCATGTCCGGCTGCGGGACAGGGAGTGCCGCCCGAGGTCTGCCGTCGCTGCCTGAGGTCTGCCGTCGCTGCCTGAGGTCTGCGGTCCAGGAGCTGAGGCGCCTGGGAGGTGAGGTGGCTCTGGTGTGTGTGTGTGTGGGAGAAGGGGTTCTTGGACTCCCCTACTCTGGTGAGACCAGAACCCAGCAGCTGGGGCCAGAGTGCCCGGAGGACAGTCTTCCCGCCTCCTCCCGGCCGCCTGGGGGGCAGTCACTGCCCCTGAGCCAGCTCCGGCAGCCGGCCGGGCTGCACACAGAGCAGTGGATTGGGAAGGAGAGATGGTGGGACCTGTGGCTGCTCCGCCCTGGCTGCTGAGTGACCTTGGACAGGTCATTCCCGCCCCCCAGCTTCTCCTGTGAAGCCATCCTGTGGAGCGGCAGCCTCAGAGACGCTGCCTGGCTCCACACCCGCGCACTCGGCACATCCGGCCGGGTTAGGAAGTGCTTGTCCCCACTGACAGCCAGTGGCGGCACACAGAGCCCCAGTGGGTGGCATGGGGGCACCTGGAGCGCTGTGAACTCCTGCCCCAGCCCTGCAGGCTCAGAGCTACAGACACCCACGGAGGACGCCCAGGAAGGCCAGGGCGCCCCCAGAGGAGCACTGGGTGCCCAGCCCGCTCCAGGCGCCCTCAGCTGGGGACGGTGAGGGGTCTGGCGCGGAGCTCTAGTGGCTGGCGGGGAGCAGCGGGACTTCCCGGCACTTTCCATAGGTGGCATCGCGCTCCTGGAAATGGCGCTGCTGAGGGGCGCTCTGGCGGCATCTTCAGATGCGGGGGGTGGGGGGGTGGGTGGGGGGAGTCTGCACAGCCGGGGAGAAGGCGCTGGGTGCCGGGGAGAGTGGGGAGCGGGTTCTCCGGACCGGAGGGGGTAGCGGGCCAGGGGCTCCGGCTTCTCCAGGGCTGCGCCGCTGCGCGCAGGGGTCTCTGGGAGCCCCCGCTGCCCCCTCCCGCACACGATGGAGGAAAAGGCCTCACGCAGGGCAGGGGGGCGTGCTGGGTGGGCTCTGCCAGGCAGCAGCAGCAGCAACGTTCCCGCACAGCGATTCTGTGCCACCCAGTGGGCTGGGCACGGCGCCAGCACCGAGCCTGAGGTTCCTCCCCAGCTCAGGTCCTGGCCAGGGGCCACTCCGCGTACAGATCCCATGGCAGGAGCCCAGACCCTTCTCCTGCTGGGCCAGGGGTCGGCCAGACGTGGGGAGGGAGGAGCAAGCAGCAGCCGCGGATCCAGGACGCCGAGGGGAGGCCCAGCAGGAGCCCAGGTGGGCGCTGACTGCCCGGATGTCCTGGGCCCGCGTCCTGGGGCTGCACCCTCTGCCAACGGCCCCATCCTGCGGGCAGAATCCCACAGCTGCCCGAGCCTGCCAGGCCCGTCACTGCCGCAGCGAGCGGCCTGACATCCGGAGCGCCCACAGGACAGCGATGGCAGAGAGGCAGCGGCGGACGCTTCTCACCTCTCCCTCGGCCGCCCGGCTGGCTCCAGGCTGCTGACGCCCGCCCGGGCACGGTGCCCGCGGGTCCTCGCTGCCCCGGGAGCCCAGCCTGGGACCGGGGCCAGGCCTGGCGCCGAGGTGGTCGGAGGAGTGGGGCACCGGCTCTCAGAGCGGCGGAAGGGTCAGGCCCTGGAGCGGCAGGAGGGACCCCGAACCCCCAAGTCCCAGGCCAGGTCTCTCCTCCGCAGCCCCAGGCGTTGGGCTGGGTTCCTCCACAGCCGGGGCCTTTGCTCAGGCGCAGCCCAGCCTCGCACACAGTATTTTTTTTAAACAAAAGCAATTAGATTTCGATCCCGGCTCATTTGCATTGTCACCTCGGAAACGGTAGCGGGGAGCAGGACGGAAAAGGGGGGGGGGGAGCCTGGCAGCAGCGGGTGACACCTCCGAGCGCCGCAGCTGGCGCGGCCACATCTGGGCCGGCCGCGCGCCGCCGCGCCCGGGCCCGCGCCCCGGCCCCGCGGCGGCGCGCCATCGATCGCGGCGGCGGCGCGCCGAGAACAAGGTATAGCCTGTATTTAGGCTCCTGCCCTTATATGGCGAGCAGCGCGGGCGCCCGCCGGCGGCCGCTCCTTATAAGGGCACGCGGAGGGCGCCGGGCTGAGCTGGTGCGCGCTCATTGGCCCGCGCGTCTCTCGGCAACCGGCTCTCACGAGTGGAAAGCAGCCAGCCGCCCCCGCCCGCCCGCTCCCGCCCCCGCCCTCTCTCCCCCGCGGAGTCCCAGCCTCCAGCCGCGGCGCCCCCTCCTGCCCACCCCCATTTCTGCTTGCACCGTCTCCCCAAGTTTCCTCCCTCCCTGGCTCCCCCACCCCCCGCGGCCGTCCCCCGCGCTGTCATTCCTCCCGCTCGGCCTGTCTTCCATCCCTTCGCGCACGCTCCCACTGCCACCCCACGCACCCCCCTCCCCAAACCCTGCGAACCGCGGCGACGGAGCGGGAAGGCCCGGATGCGGGAGGGGGAGGGAGGCGGGTGCGGTGGGTGGGTGGGGGTGGTGCATCGCTGCCGCAGTGGCCGCCGCAGCGCCGGGTCCCGGGCGCGTACGCAGCGCACCGGGCTGGGAACAGTCCGCGGTGCCCCCTGCGAGCCCCTCCGTCCCCTCTGGCCCTCGCGGCGATCAGAGCGATTAGCCGCCGATAAGCGGGCTTCGGAGCCAGAGATGCGCTGACCCGCCGCAGCCTGGGGGAGCAGCGCATTACCATCTCCCAAGGTGTCCCTTCGGGCTGCAAACCCGAACGCAATCATCATAATGATAAATCGATGTCTCATTTAAAGGTGGCTTTGGAAAAACAGCCAGTTGTCGAGGGGGAGCCTGAGCGCGGGCGGGAAGGGCCTGCAGGAGCCGCCGTGGCCTCGCAGGCGGAACGTAGGGGAGCGCGGTGCAGGGCGCAGGCCAGGTGCCCCGCGCCGGGCCCACCCGCGGGACGGGACCCGGCGGCGGGAGGGGGCAGCGCGGTTCCCCTGGGGATTGGGCTCGGGTTAGCCTCAAACGCAGGCCGCCCAGGGGTCTCCCCGCGGTTCGGGGGCTCCCCGCGCCCCCGCTCCCACGCGCACAGGATCGGGGGCGCGCGCGCAGGCGCACGTACGCACAGGTGTCCGCCTGACCCCTCCCGGCTGCCGCCGGTTCCGAACCGAACCTCCGGTTCCCCTGGCGACGCCCGGGCGGCCCGAGCCGCCCCCTCAGGAACCCGCTCCGGCCCCCAGGGGCCCGCGGGGGACGGCTCAGCAGTGGCACCCGGGCGCCTGGGGACGAGCCTGTGACCGGGCTCCAGGGCGGCCGCCTCGCGGGGAGCCTGCGGCGGGAGCGGCGCGGCGGGGGTCGCCCCGGAGGCCACGGGGGAGAGAGGGGGAGCCGGGCGCGATGGCTCCGGTACCCCACCCCGCCCCGGCCTCTCTTCCCTCCCAAACCGCCAGTACCCGCCCGGCCCTCCTGGCGGCAGGTAGCGGCGGCGGCAGTGCCAGGAGCGCGGTGCGAGGTCCGGGAGGACGCCGGCTGCCGGGTCGGGTGGCTTCGGCCGCCGCCGCCGCCTCCCGGCCGTTTCCGCGGACGGAAGCCCCGCGGCCGCCTGACCTCGGCGGGAGCTGCTCTGCGGGTCCGCAGTGTCTCCTGCGGGGACCGGCGTGCCCCCGGGATAGGGTGCCCCGGGTCTGCGCCCAGAGCCCACTTCTACCATCAGCCTTCCCCGCGCCCTGAAGCCCCGTGGGTGCCCGGGGCACCCGCACAGCGCTCCCTGCCCCCGCGGTGCCCCGTGCCCCGCACAGCCCTCCCTGCCCCCGCGGGTGCCCGGTGCCCCGCACAGCCCTTCCTGCCCCCGCGGGTGCCCGGTGCCCCGCACAGCCCTTCCTGCCCCCGCGGGTGCCCATGCCCACGGACTCCGGTCGTTGACGTGAAACCCCGTCCGCGTGCTGAGGGGCGTGGGTGCCTTCGCCGCCGGGGCGCGGAGAGGCGGCCGACGCCCTCCGTCTTCCCCGCGGGGCGGCCCCAGGCGCCTCCGCTCCTCCTAAACCCAGAGCGGCCCGGACGCCCCTGCCGCGCCCCTCGGACCCCGGCCCGGCCCTCTGGCTTGTCAGGGGGACTTCCCAGGCCCCGATGGGGCTCACGGGCCGGGAACGCCGGTGGCGGGGACCCTTGTCGGCAGGAAAAATAAAGCCCCGACGCTCAGACACCCTCCCGGCCGGCGGGCGCCCGGGCCCGGGCTCCGGGGGCCACCGCCCCGCTCCCCTCCGCCCAGGGGACCCGACGCCGGAGCCCCACCCCAGCCAGGAGCCCCGGATTCGCGTTTTTCGTTTATTCCTCCGCCGCCCTGGCCTGGGGCTTCGGCAGCAACGTTACCCCGCCCGGTGCGCCCCGGCCTGGCCTGGGCTCGCGCCCCTCGGGCCGGGCGCCGCCCTCCGGGACCCGGGCTCCCGGGGCGCCCAGACCGGCGTCCTGGGCCGGTGCCGGGAGCAGCAGGGAGGCCGCCCCGGTGCGGGCGGCGGGCCGGGCCGGGCCGGGCCAGGGGCGGGGCGGGGGCGGCTCCCCGCTGGGAGGAGGGGGCGCGGCACCTGCGGAGCCGCCGGGACGCACCGGTCCTCTCGGCAGCTCCGGGCGGGCGCCGGCGGCCGCACGCACACCGCTCCCATCTATTCCCTCCCATTCGCCCGGGGCGGCGGGGCCTCGGGACCGGCCGCCCGCGCCCGCGCCCGTGCCGAGGGGGTGGGTGGGGCCCGGTCTCCACGGGGCCCCGGGCGCCGAGGTCAAAGCCCGCAGCATGTCCCCCACCCGGCGCCGCGACCTCGCGAGGCCCGGGCCGGTGTGCGGTGGGGTTCTCCCCGCGCCCTCCCTGCACCCCCGGCCCCCGCCTCGGGGTCTGCGCGCCCGCGGGGCCGGGGCCGGGCCGGGCGGGAGGGCCGGGCTGCGGGGCCGCACCCCCCGGGCGGCGTGGCGCCGGCGCCGATGGCAGCCATTTTCTGCCGCCGCCGCCGCCCGGCTCCGCCGACTGGGCCGGAGGCTGCGGCGGCCCCGGCGCGGCGGCGGCGCGGGGCGCGGGGCGCGGCGGGGACCGGGCGGAGCGGGGACCGGGCGGCGGGGACCGGGCGGAGCGGGGGGGCCGTGTCCCGCGCGCCCCTCCCCCGCCGCCGGGCAGCGCAGCTCCGCGTGGCGGCGCCGCGATCCCCCCGCTCCGCCATCTTGTACCCGCCCGGCGCCCGCCCCGCGCGGGGCTCCGCAGACAAAGCCGCCGGACTGGGGCCCCGCACCCCCGGCAGCGCGGCCCCGGGCCCCGCGCCCCGCGCCCCTCCCCCTCCCTCTCCCCTCCCCCCTCGCCCAGCCCGCGCCCCTCCCCCTTCCCTCCCCTTCGCACCCGCCCCTCTCCCTCCCCCTCCCTTTCCCCCTCCCCCGGCCCCGCGCCCTCCCCCATCCCCTCTCCCCGGGCCCCGCGCCCCTCCCCACCGGGGTCCCGCGCGGCGACGCCCCCGCTCAGCCCGGAGGGTCAGCGGGACCCGCTCCTCCCGCGGTTGCGGGGACCCCCACGCAGCCCGCCCTGTTTGCGGGGAGGGCTGGGCACTCCCAGCTCCGGTTCCTATTCTCGCTGAGCCGGCTGGCGGGGGTCCTGGCCCCGGAGCCCCCGCCGCTCGGGGGTGCCAGCCTCCGGAGGACCCTCAGGAAGCCTGCTGGTGGGCGCCTCGAGGCCCCCTGGCTGCCAGCATCTCGGCCCTCCATTTCCTGGGGGGCAGCGCTGTCTCCCCAGTCCCTGTCCTGCTCAGCTCCTCCTTCGAGGCCCCCGGACTTGCAGACCTCGGGGCTGTGGGGTGTGGGGGAGGGAGGCACCCCTCCTTCCCCCAGAGAGGCCCTGCAGCCCAGCCAGCCCGCTGCTCCTGGAGAGGGAATTCGCTCCCCAGAGTCTGGGGTGGGTGGGGTCCCCACTTCTCAACCCCAGTGAGCCCATCGCCACGGGCTCCGGCGCCATCCTTCCACGTCAGGGGGTCCCGGTGGCCCCAGGCCCAAGGCCCGGAAGCGGTGGATCCAGAAACTGAGGCCGGGCGGGTTGTCTGGTGAAGGTCACTCACAAGGTCACTGGCAGAGCCTGCGGCTGCTGTGCACACCCTCCCCGGCTTCTCTCAAAACCGAGATCAAAGCGGGGCTCCGGCGGAGGGAGTCACTCCTCCCCGTCCGGCCGCCGGACAGGGGCCAGGGCTGAGGGGGGCGGGCCTCGCTCACCCCGAAAGCTGGGCTTTCCCACCCCAGGGCCTGCTTCCCTCTGCACCCCAACCCCAGGGTGGCCTCGGAGGGCCTAAAATTAAGGCTTAGGGGTGGCCTCTCCAGCGCTGGTGGGGTTCCGTACCTTCCCCCCCTCATGCCCTCGTGGATTCTGAGCCCGGCTCCAGAAACCAGTCTGACCACTTCGAGCATTTCCCAGGCTCCCCAGTGGGTGAGGCTCGCGGCCTCGGCTGCCCCTGAGGGAGGGCGGCAAAGGGGCAGGAGCCCGTGGCTGGGGGGCCTCCCGGCCTCCCGTCCCATCCCCCCTCCTCTCAGACACTCAGCAGCTTGGAAGCTGCTCTCCTGGCCGCCCTGGAGGACCGGCCGGGAGCCGCCCGCCGCCCTGTGCGCTCCTGCGGAGGCCGGCTGGTGGCCCGGGGGCGCCTCCGGGGAGGGGAACACTGAGCTGAGCCCCACAATCCAGAGGCTTCAAAGGGGAACTTCAAAGGTTCCCAGCAATTCTCCAGGTCGCCCCAAGAAAGGGAGCGCGCCCCTCAGCCGGCCCGGGGGGGTGGCAGGTGACAGCGCTCTGGACCCACCCACCTGCCATGGGGCCACCAGTTGTGCCAACTGACCCCAGAGGCAGGGGGTGCGTGGCTATGGGGCTGGCCTGGGCCAGGTGGGGCGTGGCTCCCGCTCTGGGGCGCTTCCCTGTGGCAGCCAGGGGGGAAGGAGGGGGCAGGGCTGAACGCTGAGGCCAGGGGTGCGGGAGGCAGCCCGGCAGGGGGTGCAGGCCGAGTTGGAGCCTGTGAGCTCCTTCCCCTGCTCCCTCCCCATCTCCATCTCGCTCTAGGGGTGAGGGTGAGGGCAGTGAGCCCAGGCAGTGCTGGCGGGGTGGTGGCATCCTCCCACCTGGGAGCAGGGAGAACAGACTTCCCCACCTACCCCCCCCCCCAATAGCCTGGGGTTCCTTCCAGCCCAGGTGGACAGGCTTAAGGAAAGGGGCGGGTGGAGAGAACAAGGGAAGGGTGCTGGCCACCCCCCCCCCCAATGCAGGGTACTGTCTCCCTTCCCAAGGTGCTGGGGGAGGGGGTACAGAGCCTGGGGGAGGGAGAGCCTCCTGCTAAGGCTGTGTCCCCAGAGCTCTGAGCACTTGGAGCCTGCACCCCCTTATCTTCCCCCCCTGCTCTGCCCTCCGCCATGAAGAGGGAGGGAGTACAGGAAGCTGGGTTCCAAAGTGGTTCAGGGGGAGCAGCGGCCAGTTAGCTGACCCTGGAGTGGCCAGGGCTGGGCGCCGGGACACCTGCCCCCGGCCCCCTGGGCCCCGCCCCAGGCCCTGGGCAGTCCTGGGTGGACTCCTGCTTTGGTGGGAGGGTAGCCTGAGTGACAGCAGGGACTCCGCCTTCAGGACCCCAGGGGACAGGTGACACAGGAGCATGGCCGGCCAGGGGCCCGGGCCTCAGGTCCCGTCCGTGACCCAGAAGTGCCTGGTGCTCAGCAGAGGGAGAGCCTTTGTTCCCACATCGGTGCCCGCAGGCTTCCTTGCCCGGTGCCCGGGGCCTGGAGAAGGCCTGTGAGGTGCCACGGGCAGATGCAGCTGCCACGGGAAACGTGTCTCCAATGGTAAACCCTCCTCCTCCTCCCCCCGACCTCCTCTCCCTCTTGGGGGAACCCCAGGATAAAAAGAGACATAGACCCGGATTGTGCTCCTCTGGAAGCCCAGTCTGATCAGCATCTTCCCCCCTCCCGCTTACTGGGGTGCTCCTAGCACCTTGTTCGGAGCAGCAGGCACAGGGAGAAGGGGCAAAACCCCGAGAGCAGAGGCCAGTGTCAGCTGGGCCTGGAACAACGGGTCCAGGTGCTCCGGTAAACGCTGCACGTGTGGATCCCGGCCGGAGGTGCGTGCAGAGGCCGAGGCAGCGCTGGGCCGGCATTTTTCAGGGACTGGAGCACCTGCAGGTTTGGGTTTGGGGGGTGGTCCTGGAGCCAGTTCCCCACAGGCACCCAGGGACAGCGTCAGTCTCAGGGGAGTCAGGAGCTGTAACTCGATTTTCAACCGCGTGGAGGGTCCGTGTCCTAACACCACGTCGTCCAGTGAGTGCCGTTTGCCCCCGGCCTGCGATGGACATGAGCCCAGCCTCCCGGGCGGTGTCCAGAGCTCCCTTGGTGGTGGGGACAGAGGCAGCAGGGGGGGAAGGAGGCGGAAGGCATTAGTGTGCCCGCCTGGGCCCCTCTTGGCCTGTCTGTCCCACAGTGGGCATCAGTCCGCGTCAGGTCCTCTGGCATCCTAGACCATTTCCATTCATTTCTCAGTACCATCCGCCCACCCTTCCACCACGCACCCATCTATCCACTCACCCATCCACCCACCCACCCATCCACTCACCCACCCACCCACCCACCCATCCAGTCACCCACCCATCCAGTCACCCACCCATCCACCCACCCACTCACCCACCCATCCACCCACCCACCCACCCCCTCACCCACCCATCCACTCACCCACCCATCCACTCACCCACCCACCCCCTCACCCACCCATCCACTCACCCACCCATCCACCCACCCACCCACCCCCTCACCCACCCATCCACTCACCCACCCATCCACTCACCCACCCACCCCCTCACCCACCCATCCACTCACCCACCCATCCACCCACCCACCCACCCCCTCACCCACCCATCTGCCCATCAACCTGCCACGTACCATCCAACAAAGATTTCCCGGGCACCTCCCCGTGCTGCCAAGCCCATGCTCCTGGTCGGGGCAAAAGAGCTGAATTCTGTTCTCCTGCGCTTCACGCTGGGGGAGAAGACACAGGCACAGGAAGGCCACCCCTTATGACCTTACGGTCCTGGTCAGTGCCCGCAGGGGCGTGTGAGGAGCTGCTCAGAGCAGGTGCCAGGCGGACGGGGCTGGGGCTGCAGGAAAGGCGGGGGGCCAGCCGCCTGGCCGGCCTGGGCTTTCGGTTCAGGAGTCTGAGAGCCAGCGGGAGCTGGATGGAGTGGCCATGGGAGGGGAGCCCCAGGCGGGGACGGGAGTGGACGCCCGGCCAGCTCAGGGCTGCGGGGAGGCAGGCGGGAGGGGAGTTTATGCCGGACCCTCTTTCAGGGGCTGCTTAGAGCCACGGAGCCTGGGCTTCCAGAGGGCCGGCTGACCGGAGGGGCCCAAGGACAGCATGCTGAGTGCCTGGCCAGCCTGCCTGGAGCTGGGCCCACGTGGCGGCTCCCCGGAGGTCCTGCCGTGGCGGCTGGGTGTGGGGCCGACGTCACGGGCCTGCCCGGCATGTGGTGCTGTGCCCGAGTCCCTCGGGCTGCCCAGCTCCGACTTTGGGGTGACTCTGCGTCCCAGGAGCTGCTCCCGAGTGGGGTTACCTCAGGTCACAGGTGGTGCCTCTGAGCGTGGCCGCTGGGCCCTCCTGGCTGGACACCCACCCCCAAAGCCTCGGGGTGGTGGCCTGTGGCGCCAGGTGGGAGCCCAGCAACCTGGACCCAAGCCCCAGCCGCACCCTCACCAGCTGTGACCCCCGGGAGCCGGAACCGGGACCTCTGAGAGCCAGGCCCGGGACCTCCGTGCACCCCCGCCCCGGGGATGGTGGCGGTCGCTCCAGCAGGCACGGCGGGCGGAGAGGGGTGTGCAGGTTCTCCGTCTGCTGCTGTGCTCTAGCGTCACAGGAGGTCACGGGTCCCCGCAACACGAACAGTATTGGAGAAATACTGCCGGCGTGGCTCAGTGGCTGAGGCTCAGTGGCTGAGTGTCGGCCTGTGAGCCAGGAGGTCACAGCACCGGGTCAGGGCACGGGCCCAGGTTTTGGGCTCTGTCCCTGTAGGGAAGGGGGGCGTGCAGGAGGTAGCGATGGATGATTTTCTCTCATCTTTGTTGCTTCTCTCTCTCTGTCTCCCTCTCTCTCTCCCCCTCTCCCTTCCTCTCTGAAATCAATAAAAATATTTTTTAAAAAATTATCAGAGGGAGAGACTGCAGAGGAAAAGGGAGACGCCGCCCGCTCCCATGAGCCAAGGTGGGTGCCTGGGACCGTCGGAGAAGGCCACGGCCTGGAGCAGGGGATGAGCGGGACCCCGGATTTTCCCGTTGGGGAGAAAGAGAGCAGCAGGGACTCCCAACCTCACAAACAGCACAGGCAACACCCACCTCCCAGGCCTTCCAGCCCGCCTCTGCTGGGGGATGGGACAGACACAGGCTCCACCTGCAGACACTCAGGTCAGCTGGGGCGGGAGGGGCAGCTGCCAGGCAGGAGCTGGAGACACAGGTGCCTGCAGGGCGGCAGACCCTCCCCGGGGGCTTCTTCCCGCCCAGGAGCATTTCCCTGCAGGCGGCTGGGGGCTGCGGGGCCGAGGGCCGTGGGGAGACGGGGACTCCGGGCTGGGAAGGCCCGTGTCCCGGCTCCGGGAGAGCTGGCGGGAGCCGGGCGCCTGCAGGCCCGGCACTGCGGAAGGGCCCGGCAGCGTTATTTATAGCCGGCCGCCCACTCCTGTGGGTCACACGCAGGCCCGTCCTCTGTCAGCGCCACTCACCGGGCACTTCCCACGCCGGCCCTCCAGGCGCCGGCGACACGGAGCAGCTGCCAGCAAGGCCCGTGCGTGCGTGGACCTCTCTGCAGGGCCGAGGGGAAGCCACGCGGCGTGGGCGCGGCCGGCGAGCAGGGTCCCGGGACGGGCGGGAGCCTTTGCCCCGGCAGCTGCTTCCTGCCTCTTGGGTGGCAGCTCTCCGTGGGCCTCGTCAGGTTGGAGAGGGGACCAGCTCCATTTGGGGTGCCCACTCGCCTCTGGGGAGTCGTTGGCACACGCCTGCCGGCCCTCCGGGCACAGAAGCCAGGCCCAGCTTCCAGCCGTCCTGTGCACCAGGGAGAAACGGAGCTGACCGACAGGTCAGAGGTCACCGCTCACTCACCCGCTTCCCACGAAGGCCCCGCCGGCCCGGCCGCGTGTCCTGCCCGCACCCGCTGGCCTTCCTGTCCCTTCCCCGGAGGCCAGGGGAGGGGTGACTCCCATTCAGTGGGTTCCGCCATCGGGATGGGGAGACCAGGGTCAGCAGGAGGAGGGCGTCTGGGGTCTCTGGCCGGGACCCAGGCCTGGCCCCCTGGATGCCAGGCCTGAGGCAGAGCTGGAGGACTCAGCTAGTCCATTCCTGCTCACAGGACCGAAGGAAACGACTCTCTCTCCTCATTGATGTTTCTGTCTCTTTCCCTTCCTCTCTGAAATCAATTCTATATATATATATTTAAATATTTAAACCAGGACAAAATAATTCACCCCTGCCCATCCACTCTTCCCCAATAGCACAATCAGGTGGCCAGGCCAATGGCGGGACTTCCCAGCAGGAAGGGGCCGGCGGGGACCGCCCTGGGCCTATCCTGTGATCAGTCAGAGCTCCTTCCTGCCTCTTCCAGGCAAACTCCATCCCAGGGCGTGGAGCCGCCCAAGGCCCGGCCCTGCCTCCGGGGTCCCTGCCTCCACTTCCCCGGCGAGGAAACCGAGGCCCTCCCCCGCCCTCCTCCCTTCGTTCCTTCAACAAACAGCTCTGTTGCCGGTGCCGTGGCTCCGAGGTTGAGTGTGGACCCCGGAACCAAGAGGTCGCTGGTTGGGTCCCCGGTCAAGGCACATGCCCGGCCTGGGGGCTGGATCCCCAACACGGGGTGAGCCGGGGGCAGCCGGTCCCTGGTGTTCCTCTCTCATCGATGTTTCCCTCTCTCTAAAAATCAATGAAGACATATTGTTTAAAAACTCGAAACCAATAGCTGTGGTGAGCCACGCTCTGGGACCCACGAGCAGACAAAGACTTGCTCCTGTGGCGCCCCACTCCGCGTGGGGCGGGCGGGCACGGACACGAGGCCACAGCTTCCGGAAGCTGCCCGCACCTCGGGGCTCGGAGGCGGGTCACGGCTGGGGAAGCCTCTCTGAGGTGACGTACGTGGTGGGAGGGACCGGCCTTGGCCTTGGCCATGCCTTTGTTCTTTGTTTTCTGTCCCCGGAGCCAAGCCCAGGGGCGAGCTGCCCTCCGTGTCCTCCCTCGCCTGTGAGCGGCACAGGGCCTCGCCCTCTCTGGTCCCTAAGCCGGAGCAGTGCACCCCGACCTCCGGGTGCCCCGCAGGGTCCCCCAGGCACCACCGCAGGGGCACGTGGCTATCTGTCCTGCCGGCGTCCTTCACCTTGATCCCTCCTAACCTGGTGTTTGCGTGGCTCCTGTACCCCTTATCCAGGGGTTCTCAACCTTCCTAACGCCACGGCCCTTGAATCCAGCTCCTCACGTTGTGGTGACCCCCCCACCATAAAATCATGAAATCATTTCCATTGCTCCTTCATAACTGTCATTTTGCTATTGTTATGAATCGTAATGTAAATAGCTATGCTTTCCGATGGTCTTAGACCAGTGGCTGGCACACTGCGGCTCTCGAGCCACAAGCAGCTCTTTGGCCCTTTCATAAAATACCACGTGTGGGCGCGCACGTCGGGTGCGATTGAACCTTCGTGGCCCATGCGCCGAAGCTGGTTTTCAGCTCTCAAGTTCCAGTCGCTGTGCTGTTGATATTTGGCTCTGTTGACTAATGAGTTTGCCGACCTTTTTATTTTTATTTATTTATTTTTTAAAAATTGATTTCAGAGAGGAAGCAAGAGGGAGAGAAATATAGGAACATCAATGATGAGAATCACGGATTGGCTGCCTCCTGCACACACGCGCGCGCGCGCGCACACACACACACTCCCCCCCACCCCCCGTACTGGGGATGGAGACGGCTACCCGGGCCTGCGCCCTGACCAGGAATCGAACCCTGACCTCCTGGTTCATAGGTCGATCTCAGCCCCTGAGCCTCGCCGGACTGGTGTTTCTCCTTGTCTTTGGTGGGTCCTGGGCCTTCGGCTCCCCTTCCCTCTGGGTGTGTCTCTGCCTCTGGCTCTCTCCAGCGTCCTTCCCTCCCGCTGCTGCCGCACCCTTCCTCATTCTCTCGCCCAAACGGGTGGAGTTCCGCCAGGTGATGAGAGTTTGCTGAGAGCCCACCTTCGAGGCGTCAAGTGGACTCAGGTGAGGCCTCGCTCCGGGACTCACCTCCGGGCCAGGAGAAGGGCAGGCCTCGGAGGAAGCCCTCCCACCCCCTCGACCCTCTGACCCCCACAGCCCTCCCCCGTGGGAGGGCGCACAGCCCTCCCCCCTCCCCCCCGGGCGCAGGGCGGAGGTGCGCTGTGGCTCGGCCAGGGAGGAACAAATCCCATCTTTCCACCGCGGCCGGCAGCTCCCGCTCTGGGGTCGGCAGGTCTCCCGCCGCTCGGGAGCCGAGCCCACGGCAGCCTCTGTGTGCGCATGGCAGTCACTGGTTGGAAGGTGCCCAGACCCTCGGCTCTCCTCTCCGGGTTGGCCCCAAACCACAGTCCGGAGAGCAGTGGCCATGCGGCCCATCACTCACGGCTGTGGCTTTGACCTTGGGATTGCATTCGCATCATTCCTATTAATAAACCTGTGTTTTTAAACAAATATATTTTATTGATTTTTTACAGAGAGTAAGGGAGAGGGACAGAGAGCTAGAAACGTCGATGAGAAAGAAACATCGATCAGCTGCCTCTTGCACATCCCCCACCGGGGATGTGCCCGCAATCAGGGCACATGACCTTGACCAGAATCGAACCTGGGACCCTTCAGTCCGTAGGCAGACACTCTATCCACTGAGTCAAACCTGGTTTTATAGCAGGTGTGCCGGGCGAGCACGGCTGGGGAAGGCACATACCCACGGGTGGGCAGAGCTTGATGGGTAATTCACCTTGACCTTGGCTTTGGTCTTTTGGGGACTCAGTTTCTCCCCTGGTAGAGTGAGGGACCTGAAGGAGCCCTGCCGGTTGGGCTCGGTGGATAGAGTGCCGGACTGCCGACT